>JAAXNX010000562.1:0-26934 GCA_036491905.1 Folsomia manolachei | reverse complement strand
TTTCATTAATGAAACTAGCAAAAATCGGACTTTCACCACCATTCCGGGTAACCAGATTCCTAACGTAATGATGGAGAAAGTTTCTCATTTTCCGTCTCTCACTCACTCACCCGGGTATCCAACAACAGGAGAGAAAGCAGAGTCAAATGTTATTCAAATCAAATGTTGATTGCATTAGGAGAACCTGTCACTGCACAACAACACCGGGACTCGACACGACGTCCCGGATCGGAGAAAGAGAGAGACGGAAAATGAGAAACTTTCTCCATCATTACGTTAGGAATCTGGTTACCCGGAATGGTGGTGAAAGTCCGATTTTTGCTAGTTTCATTAATGAAAGGAAAAAAATGTAATAATTTGGAAATTGAGACTGATTCCAGAGAAAGGATTGAAGCCGGATTTATGGGAATTGCATTATTCTCCGGGACAAATGGACAAGTTTACTGATTGAATCAAGATTTTTTTAGATTTCTAGCTGAAGAATGGAAACTTTTGAATTTTTAAAGAAATGACGCACCATTATGGAATGTGGGTAACTTTTCTCAGGATTTAATGAAATGAGGAAGGGAGAAACTTTTGTATGAAAAACTTTTCCATATTTTCATTTAAATGCATATTTTCCCATTTAAATCCACCCGGAATTTAATAATATTCCTGGCGAATTTACGGAGAAAAGGCGACAATTTTATGGGAAACTTTCCTTTATGAAAAAGGGTTGGGTTTGAATTTGACAAAAATTTAGGGAAAAAATTCGGATTTAATGAGTTTTTTCTAATTTTTTTTTCAAAATTCCCAAGTTTTACAGTTTTTGAGATAAAATCAAAGTAATTTATTTTTGAAAGTAGAAATGTTTTTATGGCCCCCATGAAAAGTGAGGCAAACAAACACGGAGACCTCGCCACAAATGGAGAGTGGGCCAGTAAAAAATAAGTGTAAGGAAATAAAGCAAATCTTATTAAAACCCGGGTAATAAGTTGTTGGAGAGGGAGGCAGGTATGAAGTAATTCCGAGAAATGTGTGGTGTAACTCTAACAAGGGTCACAAACCAAACCACTGGGTTAGTCAGATGTTGGTTAATATATTTAATACCCGGGTAAAGGAGAGAGAGAGAGAAAGGCTGCGGAGAAAGTAGGAATTTTATTGTCTCGCTCTCTCAACTCTGTCCGATATGCATCTTCTTTATTGCGTATAAATTCTTAAAAGCAAATGCAAAGTGAGGAAAGTTTCCCAGCTAAATTTCACCTTATGATTATTATCACCAGGCCAGAAACTCGGGTAACTACGTAGTTACCCGGGTATGGGGGAGAAAGAAACATTGCAGTTTTTTTAACACATACTCACTCACCAGGGAAACAAATTCACTTTTTAACTTGGAAGCGTGACCTTTTGTCACGAGTGGGGCTTAAGGCTTAAGGATAATGAGCTGGGTTTAATGTACTTTTTTACAGCAACATATTTACAAGTTGGACAACTTTATGGGGCTCAGTTACAAGTAATGAATGACAAGTTGGGAATGGGAGTTGAGTAAAATATTTGAAATTCCGGAGAGAAAGTGATGATTGAATTCCAGTAATAATCCGGGTAGCAGCCAAGCTAGGAAGTAATGCCAGCCTGGCAATGTTTGGGGAATAAATTCCAATGGAATAAATAGAAATGTGTGGCTGTAGGGATGGAATAAATATTTAAAAGATGAAATAATTTATTCCAACTCACTAATCTGGGAAATGAAATAAAATTTGGAGTTGGAATTGGATTGGAATTCTACACAAGTTGTAGACAGAATGAAATAATGTTGATTCTACTGAATATGTGAGGATATCTGTGCATGACTATTGTTCTGGACTGGACTAGCCAGTTGTTGGGTCCATTACTCTTTATTCTGCTTTTAATACTGAGCTCTGTGTGGAGAACATAAATTTAGTTGGGTCTCATTTCACTTTATCATAAAGTCTTTATGGAGCTAAATCAGGGACTCATGAGCAACTTAATAGGAATGAAGTTTTCATTTCCAGTCACAAATTCCAAAATATGAGTCTGTCCTCGTAATAAAATGTCGGCAGTCCAGGCCTTGATTAGAGCAGGAATGCGGAAATGTTTGGAATAAAATGGTAAAATGGACGACAATCTTGGTCCGGATTTGATTTTGGGAAACATATGTAATTGAGGAGGGATGTAAGAGAAAGTAGAAAGTATGGAGCTCATTCCCGAGCCGGGTATGAATCCCGGATAAATATTGGATGTAAAGTTGTCAAGGTGTGAACAGAAGCGGAAGGAAGTGGGATGAGAGAAAGTATTTTGGGTGTGAGGCCGGTAATGGGTCTGACAGGAGAAATATGGAAGGTATCTAGTAGGGAATGGATAAGTGATCAATATTTCAATTTATTTATTGTTTCACCTCCGCCAAGTAAGGTAAGGAGTTGGGTGAGGTGGGTAAGGGCCCCAGGGAAATGACATGTTTCTCCACAAAATCCTTTTACTACCTTCAAACAAATGGGAGCGGGGATGAGGTGAGGTGAGGAATTTAAAGAGATCTTTCTACAACGAGAGGATCCCGGCTTCCGCATTCTTTTCTATTTAACGGGAAAGCCGGGTATTGTATTGCTATTGCTTCCTATTCCCATCAATTTCCTGTTTATCCTGGCCAATAACTTGGCAATCGCGGGTTTTTTGGGATTTTGTTGTCAACCTTTCCACAGATTTTGTCCTGATCCTAATTGTGCTGGGGTTGCAGATGTGCCTGCACTGGAATGAGGTGGTGCCGACAAAAGCCCGGAATTCGGTCTAAACAAAAATGTCTACTTTCACAGAAAGGAAGGTAATCCCGTGTAGTGTTAACGCTAACTTAGCTAAAATGTTAACAATTCCAAATCCATTCTCGTAAAAAATTAATTGGTAAAAATATAAAAAAACTGAATTAAAGGAAATGTCTCGAGAATCTTGAGCAGAAATCAAATTATTCCTCACCAAACTCTGGCCCAAATTGGAAAGCAGGTCCGAAGACTGTTCGTAGTTAAATAACGGCGTTAAAAATTATGATATGATTCCTTCCCCCCAGTAAAATATCCATAAAAGTTTCTCTCTGATGCCGACAGAATATTTAATTTACAGTTTACAACCAGACAGGCAGCCACTTGACTATTCCACCAGAGCAGACCCATAGCCACTGGGGAGCAGTGGTGGGAGGGAGAGAGGCAGAATCTTAAACACTTTCTCTCTAATTCTGAGTGGGAGAAAGGTAATAATATTGAGCGCCCTATTTCCCTGGGACAAAGTAAAGAGCTTTTGTGGTGGGACACTAACAATGAGTTGACGAGAGCTAAATAAAAGTGAGGTGGCCATCCTCTTGGAATTGTTTTACTGGGAGAGAAACCAGTTTCTGGTGTAGAGCACAGTTTAGCATTAGTTTTTATGTTTTAACTAGGCCAGAGAAAGTGAGGAGAGAAGAAGAAAGATGACACTGGAAGGAATAGCTACCTTTCACCAGAGATAGGAAGAAGTTATTGAGGAATAAGAGTCCAACCCACACCTTGGAACCTTGTTAGCGTAATATGACGACATATTTGGGAAAGAAAGTCGTAAACTTTCCCAGAAATAGGAGTCTCTCCTCCCAAAAGTCACTTCTAAGATGTCTCCAGAACTAAAATATGGACAAAATTACACCCCTACACTCCTCATTACAAGAAACAAGGTAAAACCTCAACAGCGACAATGGCATCCTATTAGATAAATTGTCGGCTTTCTCCGCAACAATAATTCATCCAATTGTCAAACTTGTTTGGAAAGAAAAATGTTCGGGGTGAGTTAAGTTCCATTCTTCCAATTTATTATGGAAGCCAACCCAAAGTTTGTTGAGGAGCCACTTAACGGGAATTTGAGTGATGCATTGTTTATCCATCATGAGAATGGTAATTGTTTTATTGCCACCACTTTCTCTGTGTACTAATCATCCACTTCCAGCAGAGGCTGGGTCCTAATTCTGTAAAAGCATTCTAAATTGATAACCCAGTCACTCAACTACTTGAACCCTTTCAAGTCGTTGGGTGGAGGAAGAGGGAGGGAGGAAACTGATTTAATTTCATTGTTTCATAATTTTCCTTTCAAATTTAAATCCAGTAAAAGCTTCAAACAAAGGGGAGAGAGCCAGATTCCAGGTGGGGAAGGGAGGCATTTCCTTTATCCTGTGTCATTAAAGAATATCTTGATCCATATTTTCATTAGGTTAAAAGCATAATCTTTCCAGGCTAAGCTGGGGCTGGGATGGAACCTCAAAAGAAGGATGGATGCAATATTGGGGTGTTAATGGGAGTGGGATGAAATACAAGGCTATTTTGTGGTATCGTCTGGAATAGCAAAAAGTATCTCATGTGGTGATAAGGTGACTCGGATATTAATTACAGAAATGGCTGGATAACACAGTTATGCCAATGATAATGTGTTCTAGAAGGATGACAACGTCCAGGACATCATGTCCTAAAACTGAATTCACTACGGAAGCCTGGTAAAAATTGTAAACTGGGAGGAATCACGTATAAAATAGGGAAATATGGAGCCAGGTAAAAATGAGGAAGCAGGAGGACATAGCTCACTTTAGCCCAGAATCAACTCCAAAGATATGAGCGTCCCTGTCGCCATCGTCTCCAAAGGTGTGCCGACAACACGGATGGAGAACGTGGACAAATAAATTGGAAAGGAGAGGAAAGCAAGTCCAGGAGAGAAAGAAAGAAAGGAGGCGACTTATTTACGATATGGAGGCAATATAGGGATAAAAATGGAGACGACAACGGAACTCAGACTCATTTCCGGGAGAAATGAATAAGGAACTGAGCCCAGAATGGAGACTTTTTCTCATTTAAGGTGAAAAGAAGAAGGAGTTGCATAAATAACGGGGTTCCGGGAAAATGTAATAAAAATTTAGAAATATATTGTCGTCTCACTTGAGTGGTGGTGGGGTAGGAAAATATTTGCTAGTCTAGGTAAGTAAGCAAACATCAAAGAATGGAAGGACGTGAGAAACAGGTAATAGCTGAACTTATTTGTAATTAGTTTCCAGCGTCAAATGGTAAAGATAAGCGTTTGAACGGCGTTAAACTGTTTTCCAGTCAAGGGACCCTTTCCCAGGGTTCATCCCTTACATTCTTAGGAATTTTTGCAGCATTGTCAATTGTTGGGACCAAGGAAAGCATCTCAATCAACTTTCTCCGAGTCAAGAGTCAGCCCAACTTGACTCTGGTTTGAGTTTGAATCCCGTATTTGCAGTGAAAGTGAGTGAAACTGCTCTGTAGAGAGAGAAACATATTTATTTGGTTATGGGAAGGAGGAGGGAGAATAAATACATAAATTTGAATAGGAACTAGATCCACAGTTAACGGGATATTCACAGGCTAAAGGAGAGAGATTGACTGACAATACTTTCTCCCAAGGTAGGTGACTAGCAGAGGAATAGGAGATGTTGTCAAGTATTTATTTGGGATCAAGTTGTGACTTGATTTGATTCAATCAGAGGAAATCAGAGCAGAACAAGTTGGCTTGTAGATAAAGATATGACTGAAATTGGAATAAATCCGAAAAATGCAGACATTTAAAGAGAAAAGAACAAGATCCTAGAAAGTGGTCAATTTCACCATTAAAATGTCCTGATCAGCTGTCATGGAATAACTGTACTGTTTGTCAGACAACAGTTAATCCCTTCCTCCAGAGGAGTTATCCATTAACTTGTATAATTCCCAACTTCTCTTTGATTCCCCATTTCTTTCTCTGACAGCCAGTGGAGGAGAAAGGAATCATAATCTAGAAATCTGGAAGAGAGAAAGTCTCCCACTTACGACTCTCTCTCTCTTTGTGTTCTGGTTGTCTGTTGGGATATTACACCCACTTTCCCCCTCCCCACCCACTTAGTGCCCTCCAGTAAAGAAAATAAACAAGACGTCCACGGAATGTCAAAACAAGGAGAATGCTCCATCTTTTTTCCCAACCAAAACTTGATCAGATCAGTGGAGCGGACAAAGGAGGATCTTTTCTGAGGATGGAAAAATGGAGAGAAAGCTTTCACCAGGCTACAAGAAGAATCCATCCAACTCATAAATGTACAAGAGTGGAGAGGACCAATGCTTCAGTGGAGATGGAAAAGAAGATAATTTTCAAAATGGAAACAACTTTTTTGGAGAGAAAGCAATGTGGTTGTTGGGCAGAAGGAATTATGATTGAGGGAGGGAAAGCTTGTAGGTTAAAATTATCTGGAACCAGTCACCAATCCGATTATGCTGGCTTGGTTGTTGAGTCTCCAGAAATTAGAAGGAATGGAAAGGAAAGGAATGGATGACTGGATGACTGGCTTCAATGGAGAGCAACAAGGTTTCCCTTTTTAAAGTGGAAAGTGGAAAGTAGACGTAACTCAGGAGAAAGTGAATGTCACCAAGTTGATGGTAGAGAAAGGAGGAGGATGAATTATGAGGTCATTTCAGTTCCACGTCGTAAAAGACCTTTTACCTGAGAGTAATGGAGAGTCAAGGAGTAACTAAGGCAACGGAGATAATGGTGGACTAAATAATATGTAACGTGAGAGTTGGTTGGGTTTATATAAAATGTTTTTCTTTCCAAGAGCTGGGTAATGAGGGTGGAATCAAATTTCTAGGAAAGCACTGGTGGATCCAGAAGATGTTGACGGACATAATTTCAGCCCTAACTCCGACAGACTGATACGGATATGATTAGAAAAAGGACAAGTTTCCTCTATTCTGGACTTGTTTACTGGCAATAAAGGAAAGTTTCTGGAGAAGGAATCCAAAGAAATCGTGAAAAGACTCGACATTGATGCAAGGAAACAAATAAGACAGCCATCAAATGTGTGGAAGAGGAGAGAAAGTTATTTATTTTTGCCAAATTTCTTGCATTCATCCGATTTCATCCCTCAACAAACATCTCTGTGAAAGGAGGCCAGAATTCAATGTCCAGGATTTGTAGTGAAATAAAATATTTATTTATCCGAAACCTTAGGATTTATCCAATCATATTGGCAGCCACCCAAATTCAGGGCTGACAGGTGGACAAAAGTGTGACACACGTCAACTTATCGGGACCTGGGTTGTCAACGGGCACATGTGTGGGTATGAAAAATAATATTGAATCTGTGGTGAGGAGAGTGAAATGAAAAATATTGTGGAGCTCCGAAATCCTCCCGTTTACTCTGGGATTAGAGGAAGGGAAAGCTTTTCGGAATATGCAGAGATAGAGAAAGTGCTCCATTTTCACACCCATTTCCCCAGGATTTTCTAGGCTTACGGAAACAACCCACTCAGCCAGCATATGGGTAAATGAAAAGGAGATCTGTAGTTTGGGAAGGAAATGAACTGCGGAGAAGGGAAAATATATAAACTCATAACAGAGAAAGTGATGGGGATTAAAGGGAAACAAGGAAAGAGAGCAGAGCCCGTTTTAAAGGGATCACAACGGAGCTGGGAAGGAAATCAGGTATGGATCCGGAATATTGGGGAAGGAAACAAAATATGACAGAGTTTGTGGGATAAACAGGTTTTTATGCGAGTTTAAAACAGGTCTGGACAGGATACAATTTTGACTGGATTGCAACTATTTTTGGTCCAGTCCACCCCACTGGAGGGATAGCAAGTTATCAGTTCCAGTGGGGCGGAGGAGGGTTTAATATCTTTGGACAGAATGTGAGCCAGTCAACTTGAATCATGTCCAGGATTCTGGACCATGTTCAGAAATTTTGGGTGCTCTATTCTACGGTGACTGGCAGCCTTTCACTTTCTCTGCTTGATTTCACCCTGTCTCTCGGAATAAGGGACATGGATGGAGACGTCATCCATCAAATGGGACGAGATGGAGAAAGAAATACAATTTATGAGCCTCCCTTTTTTTGGGAGGAAAGTTCTTTAAACTGTGGAGAAGTATATTTTGTTTCTTAATAAATATGAAACCCTTTCCCAGAGAATAAATTCAACACTTTCTTTCAGGAGCTCAAGTGAAAGTCAAGTGTTGAATTTCTCTTTTTCTCCAGAAGGAGCGACTGGGAGACGGCTCTCTAATCCAGTTCTGGTGGTGGAGAAACCGTTACCATTTTAAATTTAGGGGAGTGTCACTTTATTTATTTTTTGTGTATACATAATATCCTACACCAAAGCTGGGTCTAATCCGGGGAGAAGGGTGGAAATTTATGGGAAGCAGGGACACAAAAAACAAGGAAATAAAGGACGGACGGAGGAAGAGAGACAAAAATGGAGTGAAAGTGGAGCTACAACGTTAAATTGTATTTTGGGAGACGGAAAGAAAGAAAGTAGAATATTATACAAGATATTTGATAAGTAAGAAGAGAGTGAGAGTGAGATATTTTTAGGAGGAGGCTCAATTCTTAAAAATGGAGATGTTATCCTCATCTGTAATTCCGGGATTTGTATACTTTCACTCTATTTTTACACCCGGGTAGGAAAATCTGGGGAAAATAGAAAAGTCTCCGATAACTCCGAGACCTGTTCGAGCTTGGCTATCGGTTCAGGAATAATTTTGTTTAAATGACGCCTAATATTTGGAAGGATCTCCGTGAGATCTCGGAAGTGTTGTGGCCAGTTGAGAAGAGTCTGGAGGAGCTCTACTTCACTTTCACTTAGCTTTCTTCAGCCCTTGTAAATGTCTTCCTTTTCCGGACACCTTCCAGGAAAGTCTGGAAGGAAGTAGAGCCCTTCCTTCGTACTTTCTTCCTTAAAAATGAGCCTATTTTCCTGTCACCCAACCGAGGAACAGGTTGAAATCCTCCTGTTTTAAAGAATGACTAGCCAACATACTCCGCAACCGGTTCCAAATGTCGTGTTTTTTACCAAAAAAGAAAAGTAAAAAAGACAAGCCACCAGGAGAGAAGGAAAGAAAGCCTCGCCTCGCCCGACACTAATGCGGAATGACGTGTGTAATGTTCACTTATCTGTGGGGAAGGGAAGAGAAAGAAAGAACAAGGTCTTCCGTACTTTCTTTTCCTACCAAATGGGCTGTGGAATGGGTAAACAACAACTTAGTCTTGTCGGACTTGCACAAAGTCAGGGGTTGTCGGAGCTGGATGAAATATTAACAGGCTTCAGTTCGGGATTGGACTGGCCAAATTAAAATGGAGCAGAAATAAATGGGAGAGACCCTTATTAAGGGTCTCGGAGAAAGCAATAAGGGCCTAGGAGTGGGTGAAGGGAGCCTATTTTCTTCCTCATTGAAATAATGACAGAACTTTCTTTGTTTTGTCCATGAGAGCGTGAAGGAAAGAAGGTTGCATAACATGAGTATCGAGCCAGCCCCAATTTTCCGGTTCTTAATCATGAAATCATGGGGGAAATCACATTTTTGCCTAAATCACCACATTTCCAGTAACTTAGTGGACTGGGCTGTCACCCGGAATTATGTGGAATGGCCCCACACTCATCCGTAGTTGAAGGACTAATGTCATTTACTACTTCTTTTAACTCAATTTCCGTAAAAGCCTCACCCCACTGGCTACATATGGACGCTTCCCTCTGGATGGAGTGGGTGGGATGGATGGATGGGAGTCATCACGCCGTCATAAAATGGAATGGAGGAAATACTAAATGGCCTCGTTATACTCGGAGAGATAAATGTCACAAGGGTTGCTCATATACACATTTTTATCAACTGACTAGCCAGAGAGAGGGAGGGATAATAAATAAATGTGGCTCATTTCGGGACTCATTTTGAATTAATTTTGTCCTTTTTTGGAGAGAAAGTATCAAATAAAGAGAGAGAAATAGGGACAAGACACCAGAGAAATGGGGAGTGTGAGATATTGGAGCAATATCGTCATCACCCTGGTAGCTGGAGACAATTCAGGGGTAACCATGGCAACGGGAAAGATAATCCTGGGATATGAATGCCATGGCAACGGGATGAGTGACGTGTCTAAGAAATGCTGGAATAATTGAATATTTATTCTTGTCCTAATTACGAGTAAAAATCTAAGAGAAAGTTTTGAGTCCCAGTAATTTGGAATTTTGTTTGGAGAGGTTTTTTAAACACGAGAAAGTATTAATTCCTACTTTTTCTGGGGTCTGATTTAATAAAGGGAAAGTTGCAGGCAATGATTTCCTCATTAGTTCGGGCGGGTTGCTAGGAAACCAGAGATTGGAGCTGATGGAGAAAAAAGTGAGGCAGCTTTCTTTTCTGGGATGTCTTTGTTTGGGAAAACATGTTTTCATTTACTCAATCCCTTGTCGGGGCAACTCCAGGACTTTCTCCAAGCTTTCACCAGGATATCCTGGAAGAGAATGGAATGGTTTCCTTGGGAGAGAAAGAGAGAGTCTCCGTAATTAGATTGATATCTCATTTTGCATTAAGGAAACAAGGCAAGTGGGCTTTGGTTGGGTTGCGGAAAGCTGTGTTTCTTCCGACAAAAGACTAGTTTCACTTTCACCAACAAGTCAACCAGTGATAATGGGGAGTGTCATTATCACAAAGGAGAAAATAGAGAAAGTACTGAAATACGGGTCAAATTTCAAACGAAGCAAGGGAAGGAATTTAGTTTTTAAATCTTGTCAATTTGTCAATTATCCCAGAATTGGGAGCATATTTATTAGGAATGGTTTTTTTGTAGTCAAAGTCCTTCCCTACCCTCTTTCTCTCCCTCAGTACTTTCCCCCATACTGTTGGAAATGATTGTAAATCACAAGTTTTGATGTAAATGTCATAGCTCAATTTGAGAGTGACATTCTCATCCCCCTGCTCCCTTGCAAAGTCCGCTATTTACCAATATTCCTAACAAATTGCTTTCTTTTCCACCTCCCAATATTTCAGAGTTCTTGGGGATCTTGTAAATTCATAAAATCCCGAAAAAGTCACTCCCCGCTTGAGGAGTGAATTACTTTTGATATTAATATTAAAATTTAAACGCCTTAGAAGTTCGGATTCACGCTGAATTGGTGAAATTTCCAATAATACTTCTCCTTCCACTCGAGTATGATAACATTGCCAAGATTTCTCTTTGATCTCTGGAATTGAACTGTAATAAACATGTGAGCTGTCTCTATTTCACGGGATTCTATTACTTTCCCATCCAATACAAGATATTTGCACTTCACAAACACCTTTGCTCAGCCTCTGTATTGCTTTCTTGGAAGAAAGCAATAGCGAATATCCTTTAAATTGTGAATATATTGAATTTTAAGTGGAATTGAAGTCTACAAGAAATTGGGAGCATAGGAAAGTTGCGAGGTTTCAATTGACACGCAGCCACGTAAAATTGGGTGGTAAACAAGTTTGAGAGGAAATGAGGCGAGGAACAAGAGAGTAAATTGAGTTAGACCATCGGAGTCGGGGGGAAATTAGTGTTTAGCTCCAAGAAAGAGGAGGATGAGCCCGTCTCAATTAGAATTAAGGAGAGCAAGAAACACGGGTTTATTAAGTAGTTGGGAAGGGTGGTTGGCGAGAGAGAGAGGGAAAGTAATTGAGAAAGTATCTTCCAGGTTGGAACTATTAATCAATCAATCCATTGGCTAAGGGAAGGTGGCTGAATGTGAAGAATATTGGGAAATATCTAATGGAAAACATTACATTTGCCTTGGTAATGTTGGGGGCATAAACTTTGGGAAAGAATTGGACTCAATTGGAATTTGAGAGGGTGCTGTAAAAAGGTGGAGAGTAAAAGTAGCCGGAGGGAAAGTAAAGTGAAAGTGGGAATGGAAGCCAAGTCACCAGTTGGGAAGGTAAAAAAGAGTCGAAAAGGTGTTGGGAATAAGTGAAGGTTGCAGGAGAGAAGGATGCCTTTCACACGTTCCAGTTGTTGCCCCAGGAGAAAAATCCCCCACATCCAAATAAAAATGTGAACAGAGTCATGAATGGAGGGGAGTGTGGCTGGAAATAGCATATTTTCCAGGCTTTTCCAGGAGGTTTCCTGTTTATAAATATTTGCTCCAGGAGAGATTCCGCCCCACCCAAGAAAAAAAGGAAAGTAACAAGTTTCTCAAAAACTTGGCACTTTAAAGAGTATTTTAATTCCGACTAGAAACCAAAATATTGCTTGCTCTCAGAATCCATTAGCTTCTCCTTTCCAGCCGGGAGCTGGACTGGAATTATTTGGAACTTTAGATTATACACCCACCCGAATTGTAGCCACGTTGTCATGGTTACGAGGAAGACAAGGAATCCAAAGAAATGAAATAAATGACTTTTGTAGGGGCAAGAGAAGCAGCAACATTTTTCTCTTCTGGGTGACTGGTTGGGGAGATATCAAACTTAGAAGCCTTAGTCTAGGTTTCCATGACATTTTTGTCCTCCCCTAGAACAGGGAACAAGTGGATGGATGTCAAGGAGACAAATTTTTTATGGAAACTCATTTCATGGGAAAGCAACAAGGAAAGAGAGAAAGTCACTGGTGAAGGAGAAGGCAAAAAGATGGAATGGATTCCGAACTGATGCCCATCTGATAAGGAGGAAGAAGGAGGGAGCCAACATTTTTAATTTGCTGGAATTTCACGATAAATTCACTGATTTGGGTGGAAATGCAAGTTTCAACTTTGTTCTGGAACTGAATTCGGGAGGAAGATGAGTTTTTTTTTAATTTCCATAAAGAAATGAAATGAATTTCCAACTTTATGGGGGACTGGCTCCGATATTTGGTCGGGACTGGAGTGGAAATCTAACAAATTATTGGGAAGGGTGAGAGAGGATAATTATGGAAATATTATGATATTTGGCAGCATCCCGGACAGGCAGAGGTTACTTATTACTGAGTGAGCAAAAATATCGGACATCCAGACTCCAGGCAAAATGAGAGCAGGGATTTAATCAATGATTTTGGAGCAAAAATCAACTTGCGAGCTTACAGAGGCAGAAAATGCGACAATGTTTAGTTTCCAACGAGTAAATTCCTTGGTCAACAAGAAGAAAACAACAAATATTGCAGAGGAACCATTCCAAGGAGTTGGAATTGAAACCCAGTCGTTCCTCCATAAATCTCCGAGTGTGGAGGACAATGCAAATTTGGAATAATCAAAAGTTTCTCCAGAAAATCCTGATTATCCAAATTTCCATCCCATTAAATAATTTCGGGGGCAAGTATCAAATCAAGGGAGTCTCCTCCACACACTGGTGGGGGAGGAAGTTGCTTCCTGGAAGTGGCAAAAATCCAGACAGACCAGAAGCCTCCAAATAAATGGAGCCAGGGCCAGGGAAATGTTCCCAATTTAATTTAATAGCTAATCCCAAAAGAATTGGAATCTCTCTGATAACTGCGGGGATGGGTCTTATCCAGAAATAGCCAATACTCTGCAAAAGGAATGTGGCTTATATTATTCGGAGCAACTTTGACCCAGAGTTCCATAAAATTACAGCATTTTCAATTCCAAACAGACCTTGGAATGTAATTGATCCGTGTCCAGATACAATATTTAATAAGAGACAAAAGAATAAGTATCCTAATAAAGATCGTGTTTTGTTAAAGTGAGAATATTTGGATTATAAAGAATAACAAGGTGTTATTAACACGGGATTAGAAACAAGGAAAGGATCAAGCACAGATCCAAAGAGGAGCGGAGGAAGGATGGAATTGTGCTACAAATGTGCCGGACAATCAGACAAGATAAGTTAGTAAAGTAGGATAGGATAAGCCAACAGTATGAGGCAGAGTAACCTTTTTAGGAGTGGTGGCAACAAGATAATAGTTCCAGGAGACAAAGGAGTTTGAAAGTAACTCAGTTGTCCAAATGAACTTGTTGTGTCCCTCATTTTAAACTAATTTCCATTTAGATTACTCCAACCTCCTCCATTGGGATGCTCCCCGGGATTTCGGGATGCAAAGATAACCAAGTTCTCTGGTGGAAAAAGTTGGCCAAATATTCTTATACAGCCTCCCAGGCTGAGTCTGTGCTTATCATCCAGTGGATAAGAAAGCTGGGCTCATTCTTTCACCACAATTATGAGGAATCCAGGATTTTTAAGGGTGAAATCCCAGAATGAGAGACGGAACACCCAATAATATGCAGGGAAATCCGGGCATTGTGGTTTCCACGCGAGCCCTCCTGCCTCCGGGAAAGTAAGGGAAGGGAAGGGAAAGTAAACTAAGTAAGATAAGGGAAATGGGTAAAAGTTATACACTTATTTATTGCGTGATAGTTGTGGGTGGATTTAGACTAGCTGTTGTCTCTAACAAGCTATGAATGAGGTCCCCACAGCCATCCTATTCAGTCAGAGAAATGGAACTGAATGGAAATGAAGTCTGATACCCGGGAATCACATATGACTAGGAGAGAGAGAGAGCATTGTTCTTTTGGCATCCGGGTAAACTAAATAACTCACCGGATTATCTTCTCATCTCCATAAATTTGGGGATAAAATAAAATAAAACATTTCAGAGGAGGATAAAATAAATGAAATAACTTGAGCTGTTTTATGGGCTGGGTGAAATGGGGTTTGTGGCGGAGAGCTGTCTGTGTGTCGGTCTTAATGAGATGAAATCTGGAAGCTTTCACTCTTTGGTTGAATCTCTGTTACAACATTTTACAGAATGTCCTGGCTTGTATCCCAGTTAGGAGAGGAAGAGACAGTACAAAAAAGTGTTATCTCGTCCAAAAATTGAATGCCAAACCAATTGACTCCATGTCGACAAGGCTGTCGTCGCCAATGTCCGAGTACAAACTGGAGAAAAAACGTGTCTGGAAGGAATGGTTCCTTAGGAATGGTTGGCTTGATTTTTGTCTTTCCTTCCTTCCTTCCGCTCTCAGATTGTAATTCAAATTCTGGACAAAGATCCAAGATAAAGAAATTCATTTGTTTTGGGGCCGGAATTAAGTAAAAGAACAGGAGTTGGGTAATATTTCATATTTTCCTCCTCCAGACCTGTCACCAGGACTAGAATTCCTCCCCAACTGCGACTCCAGTGCCCACAACAAGCCCATAATTGTCCATGTTGAGATCAACTTCAATAAAATACTGGAAACTGGACCCCATTTTTATGAGGAGCACCAAAATACTGCCGGGATTTTGAGGAATTGGCAATAATTCGGGAAAGTATTGTTATTTTGTCCGGGACACGACATTAGAACCATCTGGGGCTAGGACTGACCTTAAAAAATAATGGGGGACTTATCCTACTTTGAGAATATAAAGAAACAATAGCTGGAGAAAGGAGAAATAAAAGAAAAATAGGAATAAACGGCACTTATTGAAGGAAAAGTCACAAGCAGAGGGTGAGGAGACGCCATGTGATGGGAATTTTGATGTAAAAAATGAGTTTGTAAATGTAGAAATGCTGTCCCCACCAGTCTGTTGGGGCTGCCAGTTGACTGCCAGTGACTGCCAATAACAGGAAATAAAGTGGAACTTGGCTACATGACTGTTCTGGAGGTGACACCAGTCATGGATGAAGTTTCTCTGGTTCACTTGACTTGATAATTTCTCTGGCAGCGTTTCTCTCCCTGTCAACTAAGCACAGGATGGGACAAGGGAAAGAGGAGAAAGAACAAGTGGAGAGAAAGGTGGGGCATGGTCAAGTTGTGTCCAGTGTCCAGACTCCAGGCACTGGAGCCCAGTCAGGGGAACAAAATCTCGGGAGAAAGGGAGGACAGGAAAGATGACACAAGTTGGAAAGGACAGAGTTTTGATTTTGATTTTTATGTTAGTCAGGGAAAAGGCAGAGTACCAGAAATTGTCAGATTCCTCTCCAACTACACAAGGAAACTTTGTCCATTAAAATTAGTCCTTGGAGGATGCACTGGTTAAATGGAGGCAGAATGGAGTCAAGTAATAATATTTGGAAATGATTAACTAGTGCAAGTGCTGACAAGGGTGGATTTCTGATCTTAGTACTGGTCCAAGTACTAAAATGAGAAATGTCATGTAAAGGACTGAATATCTTATCATCCTTTCAGGTAACTTAATTGTCACAGAACGGCACAGCTTATCAAATGCGGGTCTGACTAATATCCAAAGTTTGTGAGTTAATCAACCACCCAAAAATTGGAGAGGTGACGGAATTAATGGCTCTCTCTTGTCCTATCTTGGAAATAAGCAACTTTCTCAGGATAAGAGACACGCTTTAAAATGATGCAGTGTCCAGTTCACACCTCAAATTCAAAAGAAAGCAAAATAGTTGATGAAAGTCATCCACAAAATTCCGGAAGTAACTCCAAAAAAGGAAATGTTAGTCCGGACTGAGAATGTCTTTGTTTTATTAGGCAGGTGGGTGGGTGAAAGTAGGAAAGAGTGAAATAGTGAGTCCGGGGTGGAGAGAGAAAGTAGTGAAAGTATGTCATGTTCATGGACAACCCTCCAGAGTCCCATAACCCAAATAGAGGGAGGTAGGAGGAGGAGATGAGTCTAATTCCTAAGAACAGGGCTCTTTGGGGACAGATAAGGATTCCTTATTTGCATATTACACCCCACAGAGAAAGGGAAGGAACCACACCCAACAAAACGTAATTCTGTAGGTTTTAATTCAAAAGTGAGAACTCAGGTTATTGAGGAATGAGTAACGAACGAAGATATCTTTTGAATGTGGCCAAATGATGAATACCCTTGTCTCAAATTGGTTATTTGATGAAGGGCTCTCTTTCTAATGTAATACTCGAGTTGGAAGGGATCCCTGGGGAAAGGGAGACTGATTTTGAGGCTATGAGCAGTCATCCGTGTAATGAAAAAGAGAAAGCAATTGCCAACAAAGAGACTTTTACTTATTGGAGAGGAAGGAAACAGGGTCCTCTGGTATATTCCGCCACAGACGCCAAACCACGTTGTCCATCTCTCAGTTTGTTGGTCATAGGCAGGAGAGTAACTTATGGGATAAGTAGGGAAATAAGTTGTTGGATTTATTACCAGATCACTCAACCATGGTCTCCATTACCCGGGGAATTGGGTGTCAAATAACTAACCAGGCTCGGAGGAAAGGTAGGTTGGGGCTCCCTTATCTTTATGAGACTATTAATTTGTGGATAATTCCACCGAATTCCTGATGCAACCGGGAAATTGGAGTCATTCGGTGACCAGGGATGCGATGAGGTAGGGATGAAATAGAAAAGTTCGGGTACTTACCTTGAGCAATTTGTGAAATACCCGAGAAACGAGGGGACAGCACTCCACGGTTACTTGGGATCTGGACAGTCCCACGCGTTTCTTGCGACGGAAGTCAGGGGGTGGGGAAGAATGATAAGTGGGGGCAGCATGGTCTTCTTCCCCGTGTCCCGGGGATGATTCCGGAATCGGTTCCATTCTGTGGATGGTGAAAAGAGGATGAGCACACAAAATAAGGGAGTTTGAGCAATATTTGCAGGGATCTTTTCAGAACCCGGGTTTTTTTCAATAAAGTGGGGTGCATATTAAAAATAAATATTTGAATATTTGCTACGTCTTGACACAATATTTTGACGGGTACTTATTCCTGAAAGTGTTGGTAAGCTACCCGGGCAAATGACAATATTTACATTTCTTTCCCAACTCGTGATATTATTCAGAGCGGAAGTTGTTGAGAAAGGGAAAAATTTCGGTCATAAATCCCAAAGTAAGGAAAAGAAGACTGGGCAAAATTTAAAACTGCTCCCAATTCAAGTCTCGTTTAATAGCTGGCCATAGAGAAAGTTGGATCATTACAAAGTACAAGAAGTTCTCTTAACGACGTGGGTTGCACATCAATTAAATTTGGAGAGGGAGGAGAAAGAAAAATGAATATTTTCACTTTTTTTAGTCGGAATTTAAATCCGGGAAGAAAGTTGGAGACTTTTAATTGCGTTTTAACTCTGACTTGATTCTGGATTCTTGCTTGTCTCCACGGTGGCTAGGAGGACGTTTAATTGGAGTGCCGAGAGGGTCTTGGGCAAGAAACATTTTTAAAAACATGAGATTACGGGGAAAGAAAGTCTCAAAAATGAATGGCTTTCACTTTTATTCCAAAGGATATAAAAAGCAAGGAATGGACACAGATCAGGGGATGGGAAAGGAGAAAGTGGGAAGTCAATAGTCGATCTACTTTTGGGATATGAATGGCCAATACTTTGTCCAGAAGTGCGGAATCAGCTCAAATATTTGTGAACATGAGATGAGAGCACTCACTTTACTCAGAGAATAATGTTCCTGGAGAATAATGGGGGACAGGGTTTGACCAGAGAGCCGGAGGAGAGGAAGGGATAGTATCAACCCATTCCAGAGGAGAAGGAGGGGATAGGACCCTGGAGAAAGTGGGATAAATCTTGGAGTGAAAGTGATCCCATGGAAGTTGGCAGGAGGAAGGGCTATCAGGAATCGGGCTGTAATTTACATATGTTACCCTCACCCGGGTGTTGGAACAGGTTCAATATTGCAGTAAGACAGCAATTCCATGAAAAAAGGAAAAGTATGTGGAGCTACAATTATTTAGAGGAAATTATGCCTAATCAACTAACTACTCTGAAACTATTCTGGGTAAAAATTGACTAGAAAGCGTTTAATGGATTTCTCTACGAGTAAAAGTGTCTGGCAACAGGACAATTGTGTCTCTAATGGTCCACAATTAAGTGGAGGACAATAGAGTCCAAGTTCAAGTGCAGTGCAGTGCAGTGGGTGGGGTGGGCGCTGAATGGACAAAATTACGTAATGACTCCGTCAAGAATCGAGGGAGGGAGAAAATGCAATTAAATGGAATTCCTTAGGATTTAAATTTGGATGGAATTTTTCCTTTCTTTTTATCAACTTCCAATCCACTGAATACTGATGCCCGGGTATTCTGGAGTGGAGACTAGGCTAGGCTCTACTCATTATTATTATCCGACCCAAGGGAGGAATTGGGTTGGCTGCTGGTGAAGTAATTGCATGGAGACAAGGATAAATATGAGGAGAAAGCCAGGAGAAAGGAGAGAAGAAGACCAGATAATGGGGTGGAGTGGTGAAAATCAAAATATGCTCTGGATTTTATAGAGAACTGGCTCCAATTTATTATTTTATTTCCAGCAACTGGTGGAGGAGTCATTATTAAATATTATTCAGTCTTCTACAGACTGGAGAGGATTCTTTTCCAATTTATGAATTTTATTGGAGAAAGAACTTTTAATTTAGGAGTAGAAATAAGAGAAAGTCAAGATTCCTTTGGACTGGGCTTGATTATTTGAGCCATTAATGGTTGTGTACTATTCCGACAGGATTGGAGTCAGGATTAATTTGTGAGACCCGAAGGATTCCTGATGGGATCCTTGGCATTGGATCAAAAGTTGATTGAAACTTGGCAAAGATGTGTGGCTGGGAGTAGTAAATTTTCGGGAACAATCAGGAAATTAGCCAATTCCTTGTGTCGTTTCAAGAATAATTGTATCGCGAGTGATGTGATATCATGGGAATGAGAGAGAGACAGAGAAAGATATTAAATTGGAGACTTTCTTGATTGGATGATAACATAATCCTGGACTTGATTAAGTTAGATTCGACAAAATCTCGGGTTAATGAGAAAGACATACAAGAATTAAGGGAGGAGAAAGTCAGGAGGAAAAAAACAAAGTTAAATTCCTTCCACTGCCAGAAGAGGTGGTTACTTTCTCCAGTTTTTAAATAATTGAGTGAAATTCTGATACCAAAGCGTGCAATGGCTTGGTTATTTTGGCTTGATATCTAAGGAATTGATTGTATGGAAAGTTGGTGGAGATATTCCAAAAATTGGAGACAATTTAATTTTTGGTCTGGATTCAATTATGGAAATTCCTAGAAAGGAAAAGTTACCCAAAAAGAAAGTAACTCTAGAAATAGGTGTAATTTGTGTCTGCATAAAAATAAGGTGAGAAATTGAAATGGTAGCAATTTTAATAATTGTCTAAAAATAATCTCTCCCACTTGCCTCCTTCTCTGGAACCAAATAAGGTGGCAAGGCAGCCATTTGAAGTTTGAATTGGGATGGAAAATTAAATTTTTCCAGGCACCAGCTCCAAGTAATGATCCAGAAGGGGCAAGAAGATTTGCATCCTTATTCTCGGAATAAGTGTAATTATCCTAATGACACACCCACCAGGTGAGCAATTAACAGAAATGACATTTTATTTTGATCTCTCCCCACATTACCAGCTACAAAAGAGCAGCGTCGCATTTCTAATTAGTAAATATGGCACAATTCCCCGGTTTAAGGGCTCCCCATTCCATAAAAAAGGGGATTATGGAGGCAAGAGTGGATTAATTAGGATTAGTAGGAGCACCTCGTTAATATTAAAACAGCCTCAGTACTCCAGTCTGCCTGGGTTGTGAACAATAACAAAATACAGGCAGGAAGGAAGGAGGAGCAATTAAAAATTAAGGTTTTCAAGTGAGATGTGATCAAGGGATGAAATGAAATAGTGCAAAATTGACGGCGGGACACTGAATTAGAAGGACAGACAGACGGACAGAAGAGACACTTAGAAAGTTGTTGATTCCTTAATCATGAGTTTATAGGAGCAGGATGAAGGTAATAGCGTCGTCAAATAAAAAGGGTAAATGGAAACAAGGGACTAGTACACACCTGGATAAGACAGAGAGGAAATTTGAAATACCGAAACATTTTTGCAAGGTTTTCAGTTATATTTGCAGCGACTTCAAAAATATGCTGCACCTCAATTTATTGTAACTTGCTTAGCTAATCACATCAATGCACATAACCCTGTGGATAAGACGGGTAAAATAAAACTGCCAGACACAACCTGGAATTTGTCCACTTTTTCCAGGAATTTCCCCGGAATCAGAATGCAAGTAAATGCATAATTCTCCCCGAGACAGAGACAGAGAACAAGACAGGAAATGTCCGGCTGACAGATTCTTACAAATGACACCAACTCACACGACACGGGCTCCGTGATTAATTGACCCCGCACCCCACCCAGGGACACTCCAACCAAGAAACGGAAGGAAACATTGCTATCCTCAAACCTATTCACCCACCCAACTCCTTATTTATTTGCTCAATCATCTTACTCAAACAGGAAGAAGATGAGATCTGGATCAGAACCAAGATTGGATTGGATGACAACGGATCCCTCTCCAGAGTTGCCACCCCTTGAAGGGTACATATTGACATGTTTACATCATTCCATGGACACAGAATCAATCACATCTTATCCAACAACCAAGGAGAAAGAGAGAGAGAGAGAGTAACCTTAGGAAAGGAGAAAGCAACAAATTCCGGATTTATAGAGAAACCCGGAGAAAGTGGTCTGTGGCTGGATTTGTTTGGATATGACACCACATTTATGGCGGAGCGATATGTATCTGTCTCTGGTGCGTGGGTGTGGTTGAGTAAAAGCAATAAGAAATATGCGGTTACAGCATTTGTCGACATGCTCATTCCCTGTGGAGTCGGAGAGATATTTATTGACAATATATTTTATCAATTGGACCCCTACTCTCTGGATATATTGCCTTGCCTGCGATTTGGCCATGTGTTGCGTGACTGGACAGAGAAAGTCCAGGGGTGGTCGAAATAGTAGCAGGCTCAGCTGAGCTATTAATCCTCTCGAGACATTTTTAGCGTCGGCTTCTTTACCTCCAATTGGAAAACGATAAACAGTTGTCGTCCAGTTGGGAGAGAAAGAAAGAAAGTAGTCCGAGATTTAGTGGTGGTGACCGTCTTTATTTTATTTCATGTAATGGCCCATGTTCACGGATGGATGGAACCAAAGCAGGCACTTACTTGCCAAGGAGGGGATGAATGGGAGACCATTTCAATTCCTGAAGTCAAGCCAACCCAGCCCCTGTAATTAGGATGGTTGAGTGAATAGTGGCAGAGGCAGAGACGCCAGGAGAGGAACATAAATAGAGGGAAGTGGTCACCAGTTGTCCAGACCTGGCTCCATAATAATAATGGAGTGAGTTCTGGCAGATTAAAAGGAGTCAATGAAGGAGGTTTCTCTAGTTTAGCGCCATTTACTTTTAACTGAAGCCCCTTCCAGGAGAAAGGAGGCGAAAAGAAAGTGGGCTTCTAAGTTAGAGAGGTGAAAGGAAGAGGTTCGATTGACTAAAACCATTTATCTGCAAGGATGGATAGGAGTGGAGCCAGTTATTAGGCGGATGCTTAAGAGACAGAAAAAGAAGGCTGACTCCAGGATGTAATGTTATGTTCTGGACATAAATCTGGACCAAATTCTGGACAGACTGGACAAGAGTAAATTGTACTGGCTTTCACACCACTTAGCAAAGGACATGAATTAGTGGGGTGGATCTGGAGAGGATCCCGTTAAAAGAAGGGCTGGAAAGTGGTATAAAATTAGACAATTGGGACAGGGATGTAATTTCCAGGGAATTGGGGTACATCCCATGTTCCAGGAGGAGGAGGAGATGAGGGAAAGGTGTGAAGGATTTATAATTTAGAAGCTACTTTCTCTTCCTTTTCCTATTCTTAATGAGAGAGTCTGCGTTTGAATGGGAACCAAATAAATATGGTTATTAATACAACGGAATATGTCGGGGACAGGATAAAAAGACGGGATTATTAGAAGTTGTCAGTTAGATCGTTGATGGGATTGTCCACTAATTAATTCGGAAACAACTCAAACTCTTTAGATTAGAAAGGAATTTGTAGGTTTAGCCTAAGAAATACTGATTAACCTTCCTTTGCTTTTATCTCTTGATAACAATTACACTGAGTCAATTTGTACCTGTATTCATCAACTATTTGTGATTTCTTGTAAAGGAGACCTTACAATTTATACCTTGTCCTGTGGTTGCTTTAGTGAGACACTGGATAATTAGTCACTTATCTACCTTCTCCATAGACTTGGACTTGCCCTGAGTCCTAAGTTTGCCTTCCTACTACGTACTTAATCTGAAACCATTGGTTTTGCTTTGATTTGATTTGTTTTCATACCAATCCATCCACTAATATTTACGGAACTCGATGAGAATGTCGACAACGGTCTCACCATTTACAAAGCTCGCTCTAGCCAAGATGTTGGCCAGGAGGAGAGTACTACAAAGGCCGGAGACGCTGTCCTCCGGAAGTCAGGAAGACATAAATGATCCCAGTCTCGGGAGTGAGGATTACTTGAAATTAGGGAACTCAGTCCAGGACCTAAGTGGTTATCTTGGAATTGAACCAGCCCCCAAACCACAATCTATCCGGAGGACGATGGAAACTGAGGGTTTATCCGGGGATACAGTGGAATGTGACGAGGCCATAGCTCCAAATGAAGCTCCTTCTGAACCACACCCACCTCTGAAACTCCAGGCGAGACTTAGCCTGCCTAACAATGTGGACTACACGATACTGAGACAGGAGGTGGAGTTGACTCTGGACTCTGGGGAGGGTGGAGAGACTGTTCATGCGGTGAGTGATATTGTTTAGGAACAAATATGCAAGGAGGACAAAACCTGAATTTAGGCAGTTTTCAAATAGATTGAGCTTCACCAACTGATGGGTGTGGTGGCGTTTATTACGTCAGTCACACAAGGACAGGCAGTCGGGCTGGATGACAAGAACGAGACAGGACAAGAGTTGCGCGTGAGTTTTTGCAAATATTTGCGACGTATTTATTGTGCGACCTTATTTTAAAACGATTTAATTGTCCTCAGTCACTCCAGGACGAGTCTGGGACTAAAGATGAGGACAAGTCGGGTAAAGGACCCGTTGTCAAGAATAAAAGATCCTTCCTCTGCCCGGACTGTCCGAAGGTGTTCACGGCCCGAAATAAATTGGTGATACATCGCCGCCAGCATGACCCTGAGCCCGCGAATCGACGCCCATTCCAGTGTGACAAGTGTGGGAAAACATTCACGAGAAGGGATAACTTGGCCACGCACATGAACCTGGGCCATCCGTGGTTGACAACGGTGGAGTTTGAGTGTCCCCTTTGTGACGAGGGCTTTGCGGTCAAGTCCGACATGAACGAGCATATCAGCAGTATTCATTTGAGGATAAGGCATCCCTGTCCGCATCCAGGTTGTGAGAAGGTTTTTAAATGGAGATGGAAACTTGAGAGGCATCAGGTAAAAGAGCATTCGGAAGTGGAGGAGCCAACGACAGCGACAACCCCATAAATAAGACGTCAGTTCCAGTCTATTTTTGTGGAACAAGTTATTGTTGATTTCAAAATGTAAATAGTAGAAAACTAGAAAAAATGATGATGAATTGAGAGTATTTTAAATAAATCCTGTCATTTTGCCACCAAGTTCTAGTAGACGCTAATTGTGAGGTATAATAATGGATTTTTGTCATTGTAAAATTGATCTTGTGTCCTTTCTCTGATTCAAATTAGTGGAATAAATTCATGCATATACATCCTTTAGCAAGGAGTCATCTTGTCATGTTCTTGTTTAAGCTGACTCGCATTTATAAGTGGATGAACCTTTTAAATTTGCATAATTCTTTTTATATATATTTCCTTATCAGACTGATAAAACCTGGACTTACACAGGTTACAGTAATTACTGCTGGATATTAAATGGACCTTTAAACTAAACTCCTTATCTGGCTGATATTCATTTCTCTACGAATACAACTATTATGTTATTGACTACCAAGTGCATGTAGCCGGACTATTGTCACTTGTTTTTACTCTTATTCCTACTCGCATGTTTATGTAAACAAAGCTGGGATGACCCTGTCCCCATCAGTCTTAATTTAAGACTCTTAGCTTCCCAGGTCTCAGTCATTCCAGTCGTGTCTTGTTTTGTCCCGATTTTCTCTTACTGCTAGCATTTCTTTTGCTTAAAATTGCATCAATATTTTTATCCGGGACCAAACATGAACTCCACGACACTTGCTCAACCACAAGATCGAGTATTGGAGAGGGGTGAATTTGTCGGCCATAAACAAAATAGGAGACGACTATGATAATACCATTCAAAGTCGGAACAAAGACGCCATTAATGACAATGCCTCCCAATCCATGGATCTGGAGGAGATGCAGAAACCCCAGAGTTTTGGATTGGTGAAGATGGAGCAGACCTTATCACCAAATAATAGCTCCAGCAGTAAAGTCTCGCCAGAGGAGGGTGAAGATGAGCCACACCCAATTCCGACCAAGCTCCAGGCCAGACTGATCCTGCCCAGTAAACAAATTTGTAAAAGGAGGCAACGACAGGAATATGTAGAGTTGACACTGGTCTATGGGGACGAAGGAGAGGAGTCTGTGATCATGGTACGTGAAGGTGTAGTCTGATTATTACAATGAATTAACAACTGATAACCCACAGATTGAGCTTGAGCGACTGATGTGTATTGTGGGACTCATCACACCCACCCTCCCACAACAACCAGAACCACACCCAGTCGGGAACAGGGGCAGGAAGAGACGAGATTCTCTGGTAAGAAGGAGGAAATTCTGCAGTGTTTCTGAGTGGAACCTGAATTTATGTTGCTTCCTTTCCCAGACACCACACCCAGAAGAAGAGTCAGGGACCGGGGGACAGGACAGTGAAAACATGGAGGAGGAGGACTCAATATCTCGCATATCGCCACCATCACCAGCATCCTTCTCGGATACTTTCTTTTCTGACTCGTTCTCGTCCAGTGGGAATGACAGTCAAGAAGACTCTCTCCAGGAACTGACTTCCGGAAGAAAGCTGCGATCCAGGACTTTGTCCTGGCCTCGCATCACCAAAATAGTGGGGAATAATACAACCAGGATTCGACAGGACCTCGCCTCCCCCAATCAACAAGCCAAGAAGATTGACGAGAATTCGAGGGAAAAGCCCTTCCCCTGCTCCCAATGCAACAAGACCTTCAGCTTGAAGGGTGATCTGACCAGACACCAGCGCCTTCATGAGCATGACCCCAGAAAACGGCGTCCATTCCAATGTGGAAAATCATTTACAAGAAAACATGACTTGACCATCCATGTCAAAACAGTTCACCTCCGACTCAAAGAATTCATATGTCCAAGTTGTGGCCAGAAGTTTACACGCAAAAGTAACTTGGATAAACAGCTCCGTTCATCTTGGACTCAAAAAATATAAATGTCCAACTTGTGAAATGGAGTTTTCACGGAAATCTAACATGGAAACCCACAACAGCGCCGTTCATCTGGGGATTCGCTACACCTGTCCTCAACCCAACTGGGGGGAGACCTTCAAATGGAAATGTGACCTTGGACAGCACCTCAAGAAAGCTCACTCCAAAGAGGAAAAAAATGACATCAAGTAGAGATTTATGAATTTCTACATGTTATATATATTATTGTTTATTAATTGGGACGAGCAAATTTTTTTGGATTTCATTTTATACCGTTTAATGACTAATTGACGAGAAAGTTTATTTAGAAATTTTTAAAATCAAGCAATCTAATTCATGAAACGTTCACGGCCGACCAAAAGAATTCATGTGTCTTCAAAAACAAGATGGAGGAACCTAAACGTGGCCTTCAACCCACAAATGGGCGTGCATCCCTTTAAAATGCAATTTTATTTTTCAATTTCAGACTCAATTGTATGCCCAATTTATGAAAGGTTTTAAAAATGAAAAATTTCCGAAAGTTATTGCGACAAACATTTACGGGAAGTGTCCTCAAAATACGTATTGTTTCCTTGTTTATGACTTGTTTCAATTTTTTATATATTACTAAATAAATTTGCCACGAGATGACTTTTTTAGCATCCTCTTCTCAAGTAAGTAGTTGCGTCAAATTCAGTCAGGATTGACAGTCCAATTGATTTTTTTGAAATGTCACATCCATTTCTTTTTTAAGCCATTTCACAACCATGTGAAAGACTGGCCCACAAATTTAGCATTCTTCAAAATTAGCCAAATCTTAGAAATGATGTCTGGTTTTAATTTCTAATAGTTTTCCAAAAGAATTCTGAATGTTGGCCACACGTGGAATAGTCGAATATTAAATTGCATTTATCCCAGTTATTATTGCTTATTAATACGTAACAACTCATTTTATCTCGTTAGACGCCACTGTAGCCTGTTTTTAGCCATTCCTCCTTTCCTAAAGTAAAAAGAAAGCTCTCAGCACTTTCCCCAAGACAAGATATTCGACACCTTTTTGCCTTCTTACAAAAAAACTCGTGGAAATAAAT
>JAAXNX010000561.1:0-26973 GCA_036491905.1 Folsomia manolachei | reverse complement strand
AAATTCACCAACTGTTTTAGAAATTAACTCAAGTTTTATAACTTTTTTGGCTGTGGAAAATGCATTATTTTTAAATTAATTGACTCATTATCCATTATTTATGTTTCAGCCTGCACCTGCACCTGAAAATGCGCATTTTGCATTTTGTAACAAAATACTGTAAAAATGGGGAGTTTGAAAAGGAGTACAAAGTCATAAATATCCCAGTTATGATTCATATCACATTTTGAATTGCACAATTAAAGCAACAGGGAATGAAATGGATGAAGGTGGCAGCATGTTTATTTCTGTACATTTGCTTCATCATCTTAATCTCTATGAATTCATGTTATTCCGACAACCTAAGTAGTTGACATTGGGAGACAAATCCAATAGTCCAATTAACCACAATCAGTTACTTGTCCATAAAGATATAGCAACATGTCCTGTAATTGGACTAGGTTGACAACTAAGTACATTACATGAGCTCAAAGGTGAATGTGGATCACAAACCAATGTCACTTGTAGTAATCTAAATTAATAATTAACCTCCCCTGATCAACCACAACAATTTAGGTCTACATTTCATCATCCTTTGTAGCATCAAATTCAGGTAACTCCAGCTGGGACAAATCCATGCCCGGCTCCATGAAACCTGGGTCCGCATCAAAATACAACAAAAATCCAGTTTCGCCAATATTTGGACAAAAAAGTGACCCAATTTCCAGGCAATTAAGAATAGAAGAACCCTACCTATCTGCAAGGATCTTGTTCTTTTAATGGCTCACTTTTCAAGTCCAAGTCCATTTACTTTTAGTTGCATGCAAATACCAGTTCATGCATTTTATCCTCTTGGCTGGTGCAACACTCTCTAAAATTACATCAAATAGATACACACTCAGACAATCGTGTCCCTTCATAAAAAAGACTTGTGCAAAATAATGATATAGGAAACAACATCTGAGGACTTGCTCTGCAAATTAAGAGTGTTAGTTGCCTATAAAGTAATAAACCAGCTTCTTGGCCATCTCCTAATTAAGTTGTCTTGCTCAGTGATGGAGGAGGAGATATAAATATAAATATAAATAAATAATGTATCAATAACTTTGTCAAGATTTTTAACCTTGTACGCACTTTTTTAGTGGCCATCACACAATCCACGACGACCAGTTGGAGTTGCCTACGTGGTTGAATTCACTTTTTGCAGCTAAACTACCACCTTCTGCCCATGAGAGGAGGATTGGATTATTTAATTTTTATGGCTTTTTTATTCCATAAACTGGACAATCCTTCAACAGTATCCTTCAGTTTACTACTACACTCTGCATAAATGGTGGAATCATTTTGGGTAATTAGTTGACTAGCACGCCACTTGAGACAAAAGTATCAAGGGTCACAATGACGACTACAGTAAAGTGGGGCTTGGCAAGGAATATTATTTAATGGATGACTGAATATTCTGGTGTGGTCAGCCGACACAAGATGAACAAGTTAATGGACATGGTCTCCAATTAAAAAAGATTTCCTGATAATAATGCTTCTCTGGCGTGGTCCTGGTGTGATGACTTGTAATAATGATGAGAATAAAAAAAACAAGTAATTATTGAATGGACGGTGTGGTGTGAGGTAGGAGTCCAAAAAGGAATAAAGAATAAAAATGAGAGTCTAAGGTAATCCAGTGACTGCATGGTCAGATTGGGAATTGGATTTACTACAAATTATTGCAAACTGAGATGAGGAGGCAAGTTGAGACTGGTTGAATAGCACAATAGTGACTGAGATGAATAGTGCCAAGAAGGAACTGAAGTTGTTAAAGGTTGCAAATAATAAATGTCATGATCATCTCACCCATCCATCTCTGGTTCTACTTGGTTGACAGCTAATAATATAATTTAATCAATCCATGAATAATGGGAGGAAGAAGACGAAGGAGAGTCAATACCAAATTAGAATTAAAGGAATTAGCAATACACGGCAGTAGAAAAGAGCATTTCCTTGTATCCCAATTCCTACAATTAGCCAGCTAGATAGTGACTCCATCCAAATTAAAGGGATTCCAGCAAAGGACCTTTTCAAACAAACATTTTTTTTGGTGGTTGACTTGAGGAAGCGCAACCAATGCTAGCAATATTCCACTGAATTGAATTATAATTTATCAGTTATACTAACCTATAGTCTCTCACCTTAGCTAACTAAGACCATTCCATTCCAACCACACCACTCACTTGCCTTCAATTAGTTGACCAGCAAATAAATAATGATACACTGTCATCCATCCATCCTGTAATATATCATCATCCTCCCTTTCAATTGCATGGCCAATCTCTGAATCAATCCATCCAAATATTTATCCTATTAACTTACTATTAAGATAGATACAAATAGCTGGCTGATTTTATTGTACTTTTCTCTCTCCTTCCATTCATCCAGTTGGTTGGATGATGGCATTATAAAAATCCCATTTATTAAATGGTTGACTGCCTTTAATTGGGAGAAAAAAATGGGAGAATGTGCATACTAATCAACTAGAAGCAAGTCTTATGGCTGTGTTGGGGAATATGAGAATGTAGGAGTCTGCATGCATTTATCCCAGCAAGGAAAGAAAATGGATGAATGGATGGCTAATCTACCCATTGACTAGTATTGGATGCACTAATAACCTAAAGCACTATCTGGTCAAGTATTGGGGTGGGGTGGGTGGGACCCTGGCGTCCGTCTCTCTGCAATACCTCCACGGGCTCCCTTGGCTCCTGACCAACCCAAGTATTTAAGGCTCTGCTGACCACTAGACCAGCATCACAAGCACTTTATTCCTCCTTCGATTCACAGGACGACTTCCAAGGAATCCAACAATATGAACGCTGTAAGTTATCTGTTACCATTATTCCAATAATAATCAGTTCAATAGCCACACTGACCCACCTCAAACCACGGAACTCTCCGAAATATCTTCCTAATAATAATGTCCTTAATTTCCATTCCAGTTCGTCGCCATCCTCGCCATCGTGGCCACCGCCCAAGCCGGAAACATCGGCTACGGAGCACCCGCCTTTGCCTATGCACCCGCTGTGGCCACCAAGACCTTCGCCGTTCCACAGGCCCCACTCCTCAAGTCCCACGTCATCCCACAAGCTCCCCTTGTCAAGACCTACACCGTCCCACAAGCCCCTCTTCTCCGAACCGAGTCCATCCCACAAGCCCCACTCATCCGAACTGAGAACATCCCACAAGCTCCCTTGATCCGAACTGAGAACATCCCTCAACCACCCCTCGTCAAGACCGTCAATGTCCCACAACCATCCATCTTCAAGACCGTTGAGATCCCACAACCCTCTCTCTACAAGCAAGTCGAGATCCGACAACCCGACCTCGTCAAGACCGTGACCGTCCCACAACCCGACCTTGTCCGACAAGTCACCGTCCCACAACCCGACCTCGTCCGACAAGTCACCGTCCCACAACCCGACCTTGTCCGAACCGTTTCCATCCCACAAGCTCCCCTTGTCAAGTCCGTGACCGTTCCACAACCCGACCTCGTCCAAACCGTTGCCGTCCCACAGGCCCCACTCCTTAAATCCGTGGCATACGGAGTCCATGCCCCAGTTGCCACTTACGGAGCCGCCTACGGAGCTGCCCCAGTCGCTTATGGTGGAGCTTATGGAGCCGGAGTTTATGGTGGAGCTTACCGAAACTGGAAATAAGCCATTCATCCATTGAGTGGGAGGAGGTCAGAGTTCTAATCAATATTCAATCAACAATCAGCAGAGGATGATATTCCAATACATTCGGTCACCATAAATGTGCTTAAACTAAATTTTTTTATTTTTATACACACTCGGATATCAGTCCATCAATAAATTCCGGATTATGTAATTAATTCTACTCCGTCTCCCATGCAATTCAATCCTTTAATCCATCAAGATTTCATTACAAAATCCATTCCAAATCTATTTTACACCAACTCACATTTAATTTACAAGATTTACATGAAATTCTCATCCTGTCGCATTCACTCCACCAATGGTCGGCCAGTAATTAAATGTCCCATTAAATGGATTTGGATTCCAGTTCCCTGTGGAGTTGCCCCCATCATATCTTGAACAGCAAGAGAATCCATTCCAACTCATCGCATTGTAGCAGAAGTCGCAGGTTTCCCTCTCCTGAACCCAGACAAGGGGTCGATATCCTCCCATTGGTCGACTATCCAGGGGACAGGTCACATTCTTTATCTCCCGAGCATCACTCCCTTCTGGATGGTATCTGTAGGAGGTGCTGCAGTTCCCATTGGAGCCAAAATAGCAGGGTGGGAAGCAGGAGGAGTCATTCAAATACAGGGTGCGCGTGTTCCAGGACAAGTTGCTCCACACATCACAGCTTCCGGTGCGGTTGGAGATTGGATTCGTCCCATTCGTACCGTTTTGTCTCAGTCCATATCCGGAGTCTGGATTCCAGTAGAGTCCTTCCGGGCAGGTTCTGTTCATCCAGGTGCTCGTCATGTGGTCACAGTAGAAATAGGAGAAGCAGTGACCTCGATGGAGACACGTTTTAGGGTCACAAGGTCCCGAAGTGTTGGTTGGCCTGCTGGTTGGAGCCCAGGTGGTAGGTGGCGCCCAAGTCGTTGGTGGCCAGGTTGTAGGTGCCATAGTTGGTTGCCAAGTGGTGGGTGGCGCCATGGTCGTGGCATTATTGGTGTTATTATTTGGTGGTGCAGTAATATTGGCTTGGTCAATTCTAAAGATCCACTTCCCCGGCTGCCCCACATTGGTTGTCTCCTCCACTCCAGAGATGTTTGCCGTACAAGAGCCAGGAATTGAGAAGAATGTCGACCCATCCCCCAAATCAAATCCTGCCTTCGCTGGAACACCTCCGAGTCCGAAGCAGTTGCCCCCAGACGCCGTTCCCGTGGTCCAAGTGATATTATTGTAATTGAATATAGCAAAACTTAGCGTCCCATCCGTGACTAGGATGGATTGGAAGGTGTTTGTTATCGCCAAATTGGAGCAATTCCCCTGACCCGCCCCATAGAATGTGACCCTGTCCCACGTGGTTATGAAGAGCCAGTTAATATTCAAATTGGTGAGACCTGGAAAGGCCAGCTGCACCTCCGCCCGAGCCTTGGAGAGGAGGGACGCATTCCGGGATTCCCTGAAGTAAACGGAGCCATTAAGGAATCTCGTGTCCACATCCGCCCAGTACGGCACGATCATGGGTGTGTTCAGGGGGCCACAGGTGGGGGTGTACGTGCTCACACCTGCTCAGAATGTCATAATTATCATTATATTTCAAAGAGTTTGTCTCAACGTACCCTGGAGAAACGAGAGTCCTCCATTATTGGCGACAAAGAGTGAGTTGTAGGAGTGGTTAAAGAAATTGAATCGTGCTCCATTGGTGAGGTTGAAGGGGATAAAGTTGTCGTCCGCTACAGGAACGGTCGCGTCTCCGGAGGATGGTCCATAGGGAAAGAATTGACCTGTGCCGATAAAAGCGAGGGTGGTCGCTGGCAGGAGAGCTACCAGAGCCAGATAGGTGGATAAAGATAACTTCATTTTGAGGAGGATAATGATGATGAGAAGGTCAGGGTCTGAGCTATTTATAGGAAGGACAGGAGGATGCGGGGGGATAAATTGATGGAAAATGACAATGGCCTGAGTAAATTATGAAATTGCAGCTGCCTAAACTTGGCATTGTCCTTCCTCCCTCCCTTTCATTTTCTGGGTCCTTTGTGGTTCTCTGTGGTGGGGACGGTAGATAGTCTGGAGAGGAAAGTTTCATCTCTTTTCATCTCTGTTGCGGATAATTATTGATCCTTGCGCATTGGTTCAAATGTCAATATTGTCTAAAGGAATATTTGAGCAAGTGCAACTGGGGTGGATTGGTTGGCCACATTTTCCTAATTTTATTTCAATTTCAGGGCTTCATCTGTATTTTATCGTATGCCATAGACTTTCATGGCGTCACACAATTCCAATTTATGTATGTCATGGATGGAATCAGTCAATGAGCAAAGCATTGATTAAGGAATGTCAAATCTTAGCAACTTTCACTTATTTTATCAGTCGGACAATTCCATTTATATTCCACAATTCAAAGACTCCAACATATACAATCACACTCTTTCCCCAGCATCATTGAGCAGCAAATGGTGGAAACTCTGAGAATAAGCAACCAAATTTGACTGTAGAATCAGTACACAATCCTGTGGAATGGAAACAAAGCAATTGATCCCAATTAAAACTCTCCATTGCTTTTATTGATGCAAGGTTAACGCTGCCAGTATGAGGAGATGGACTTAACAGTTCCAAGGACATTAATTTACATGGATGGACCAAACAACAAGTACATTTCCTAGTCCCGTAGTCATTCCCAACAGTTGAGGCATCATTCCCATAGTTTAGTGGAGCGGATCAAGATTCCGAGAGAAAGAAGAAAGTCGGGGGTGTTCTTGTTGCGCATGCATGTGAATTGAAGGTAGGCACCCAGTATTTGTGTATGTATGGTGTGGGAGTAAAAGCGTAGAAAGTGGAGAGAAAGCAGGGAGAAAGTAGAGGACGTAGGTATAGAGCAAGGGAAGGGAGAGATCAAAACAAAGTGAAAGTAGGTCAAACTCCAGCCAGTCCAGTTCACTACACTACGGATGGGAAATCTCATAGTCTCATCTCTCCTAAACTGGGACAAGTCTCCGAACTCCAGGACAAATAACCTAACCTAAAATAGCAGCATCTAATTCATTTCACCGCAATTGCAGCTAAACCCAGGAAGCATCTGAACCCAACTACATTTCATTCCAGGTATCCCAAGTTCATCCCTCAGATTACATCCACTATTTCCACGAGTGCTCACATAAATACACTTCTATTTCTCCAGAGTATAAGGATCCGGACGGAAGTAGCAAAACCGTCGTCATGAGGGGACACCTGAGAACCAACTTCCTTCTTCTCCTGGGGATCATAAGCCCCTGGTTGGCTGCGGCGGAGTTGGAACGACACTTCAATCCGGGGACGCCATACCTTATCCAAAATATTGAAACCGGTAAAACCACACCCACCCACTCCAGTTAATGTCCAGCTTATTATATTAATCCCCCACTTACTCCAGGCTTCATCCTCTTCAACAACGAGACGGTCATGAATCCAACCAAGCTCTCTCACTTCTGGTATTTGGACGCCACCTATCCCGCCGTAGTCCCGGAAGACTCCTCCCACTCTCATGCCCCACCCCCAGAGCCGGAGCCTCACTACCTCCTCCGCAATCTGGACCCCAACTTCATTTCCAACCCCATTTCCACGTGGTGTGAGACACGGCTCAAGATATCCAAATGGAAACGGGACCGACCCCTCTTCTTCCTCCACCCAGTCACCTGCAACGGCACCAAGGGTAAGCTCACTCCTCCCCCAGATAACCAACGTCCTTTCCTGATAAGCACTTACTCCTCCTTCCAGGTAAATTCACGTACGCCACCGTCCGTCGCCGCACGGTGTGCATGGAGTCCTCCTCCACCGCATTGTGACCCTCGTCCTCCCTCCTCTTCGCCATCACCCCACTGACGGAGGAGATCGGTCGTCTGGAGGAGTTGGAAGTGGAGATCACACCCAAATTAAAATCCTCCAATGGGCGCGACCGCCTCTTTGACACCTCCCTCTATCATCCCTTCAAATTGGAGGGGGCGGCAGAAGCGGAGCGAGGGAAAAGATGGAAGAATGGCTCCCTCATCCGACCCTGGGTGGTGGGAGGAGGAGTGGACGCTCTGTCTGAGGGTCGCTACAATTGGTCACTGAGTCAAATCCTCCTCCCCCATCTGGAGGGGATGGTGGTCCGCGTATTTGGAGTCCTGGAACGGATCCGAGAGCCCAACGGGATCAATGTGGGTGGAGAAGGGGGAGGAGGAGGCTACGAGTATCGTCGAGATGAGGACAAGGATAAGCGCCGCGCATGTCTGAATATTGAGGCCACCCTCACCACCCAACCAAAAGGGGGAGGAGGAGGAGGAGGAGGGAAGAGTAAGAATAAGGAGGCGGACGTCTCCATCTGGTTGATCCGACTGTTCCCCTACAACTCCTGGGAGAAGGGGAGTGGCTGTCCACTGGCAAAGAGGACGGATGAGTTGGTGGGGGCACTGGTGAAGAAGGTGGGTGGTTCCAAGAGTATGTACTACTCCAAGGAGAAGGGGGTGTTGGGGTTCCCGGAGCAGACGCAGGAGAGTGGATGGTATGAGGATGAGGAGGGGTGGTGGGCGGGGTTGGGAGAAGGCACGGGAGCCGTTGTGGGATTAACGGCAGCCCTGGTCCTGGCTCTTGTGGCGTTGATTGGAGGGGTGGGCTATCTATTATTTAGAAGGGGTGTGGCTCCAAATGGGTTGCAAACACTTTAAATTGTTGAGTGAGTGGGTTTGGTTGGTTGAGCATGGTTGAGTATGATTATTAATTCCAGTATTGACGTTTAGAGGGAAGGGTTAATTATTGATTGTGGTGTGGGTGTGGCTTGGTTGGATAAATGGGGAAAATGAGATTACTACTGTATTAAGGTGTTTATGTATGTATTATTAAGAGGATGAGTGATATGATTGAGGTGATACAATGGTCTGTGTTGTAGTTAGAGTGGTACCTGAAATTACGACCTTCCAACGAGTCTCTCTCCTAGTTGACCAGTGGTAGATTGGGATTATTGACCAGCAAAGTAATTAGTCCAACTAAATAGATATAGATTAGCCGACCCTGGATTCTGTGAATGTCTCATCCATGAATCATTTACTAAATTAAGTGATGACACGAAGCTTTGTAAAGGAAACTGCCATAGCTAGAATGATGCTCCCCTTGAATAGCTACTATTCATTTTTGATTCATCCATCAAATACTCGAGTTAACAAGTTGATTGAATCCTGGTTGAGTCAATTATATTGCCACCCATTACAAAAATATGTGTATCACTTATAGCTAGCTAATTAATGAGTTACAACAATTAACCCACAATTAACAACTATGCATGCAGTTCCGTCGTCTCCATTCTGTACAGGATCAAGTTTTATAATAAAAGAACTACCCAATCAAACCCCTCTGGAAATCATGCATTCCTTTGCCACTCAGTTCTTAACCAAACTGAGCACTGAGCACCTCCATATTTTGAAGAGTTATTGCATATGTAAATACTTTCAGTTCAGGGTTGTCACTGTCCCTGGGAGAAGACAGTAGTTGCCCACCTTCCACTCCGCCAATTCCTTACCAAGTACAGTCTACCCAAATATTGGCATGGGTGGCAAATGTAGTCCGGCCAGTTTGGTGTATTAAATCAATCAGTCAGTGCCTTCTAGTAATTATTAGGATATTCCACCCTTTCTCCTCCACCCACTCAAGATGGACCCTGGGAAATATGTCCAACTCAAAAATGAGACGCTTCTTTTCTTCGTGGAGAAACTCATTGAATTAGAAATTGAAGCCAACAAGAAATCTCGAACCCTTCACGATCTATCATGCCAATTCGGATCCAAAGGATTTACCAAAGAGTAAGTCAATCCATTGATCTATCAATCAACTATCGATTAACTATTTTCATTCCTCCAGAATGCGACAAATTGCCGGAGGTTCCCAATCCGGCCTCAAGAAATTCCTCTCCGAATATCCATCCCTCTTTGAAATCCACTCCGGAGATCTAGTATCTTATCGAGAGACCTCTGCCCCCACCCACCCTTCAGTCTCCAGGAGTCCAGAGCAGGCTTTGGACCCCAGTAGTGGGAAAAATGAGGCCGTGGAATACTTTCGAGAAAGGATGATTGACTACGGTCTCGGTGTTTCTGTTCCCGTCAAATCTCTTCTGGGACATCGGTAGGTTCTTATCTTACTCATTTACTGGTTAGATTGCTTATCTAACTAGTTACCACTTGACCAGGTCTCAAGCGCCCACGTCCATTCGCCACGTGTCGGGACAGCACTACGAGGAGTTTTTGTCCTTTCTCCAAAAATACCCGGACACCTTCAAAGTGACGGGAGACTCTGTGATACTAACGGAATTTGAGCCAAAGATTGGTGGGAGTGGTGCTGCTGGTGCGGGTGGAGAGAAATACGACCGAGAATCCGCTCTGGGTCTTATCCTATTCTATGGCCAAGTCCTCAAGGACCGTGGACCCATGTTGGTAGAACAATTGTTTCATGCCTCCGCATCCAACGCTGCAGCCAAGGAACTCCGCTCGCCAAATGATTTAAAGACTTTCTTTCAAATGCACACGGAATGCTTTGTGGTACGTTGCTAAGGTCGCGTCGTCATGGAAACCTTACTAACTTCCCTATATATGTTTAGGTCACATCCTCACTGGTCACACTCTCCGACTCTTTCCAGCAGGGAGTGGACTATCTCCAAAATATGGCCGGAATTCAAAAAGCTCCTCCCAGCTCTGAACGAGTGTCCATAGAAATCACCAAAAAACCCTGCCTCCCACTCCCAACCCCTTTGACAGGGCCCCCAGTCTCGTCCTTGGGTTCTCCATCCGCAGGCAAACCTTCCCTTAAAACCCGGGTATCCGCCATCCTTCTAAAAACGTTAGAGAATAACGAGAACGGTAGAAAAGTGGTGCGGCAGAACTCGAGTAATCTCTCCTTCAGCTCCTCCCTCTCCGAGGAGGAAATGAAAAACTATTTAATTAGCAAAACGGAAATAGTTTCCAACGTCCGTAAAGCCAAGGAGATCTCCAAGAATTGGTTGGGTGAGCCATTCCTTGCTCTGGATTTGGAGGGGGTGAATCTTGGGGATGAAAATGGGGCCGTCACCCTTCTCCAGGTCTGTTGTCGAGGAGATGTCTTCCTCTTTGATGTTCTCACATGTCGTGGAGTCATGGAGGAAATCAGAGCCGTTCTGGAAGGGGAGAAGGTCGTTAAGGTGAGCAAGTTTAGTTAGGTCGCTGTAGAAGCCATTTTATAATGTGCTATGGTTCAGGTCCTCCATGACTGTCGAAATGACTCTTCCTCCCTCTACAAGGAATTTGGAATTTTACTAAGGAACGTTTTTGACACTCAAGCTGCCAACGTTGTGCTGGATAAGGGAAGCAAAACGACTAAAAATACCAGCCTTAATGGTCTCGCCACACATTTAGGCCTCCCTGGAAATATATTTAAGGATCGGGTCAAGGTAAATAATGAGATTCCGTTACCATGGCAACCACTTATATCCATCCTCCCATTTGCAGTCTCTTTATCGCCACGACCCCCGATTCTGGTCTCGACGCCCACTCACCAAGCAAATGATGGTCTACGCCGCGGCGGATGTTGTCATCCTGGAGAAACTTTACGAGAAGCTGTCTCCCCAAGTCGCCTCCTCCCCCCCAGAGACGCTCTCCCATTTCCATGAACTTGTCCAAGAGCAAATCCTGACGTGCATCCATCCCGACGAGATTCGTCAGCGGAGGAAAATGCGGAAGAATGAGAAGGATCTGGAAGAACTCAAGTCCAAAATCGAGACCGCCTACGCCGCCGGAGAAGTCGGAGTCCTCAGCAATCGGGAGCTACGACTCCTTAAGTCAGTGCGAGGAATTATTTCAAAAGTCAATTTTCATGCTAATTTTAACAAATTTCCGTCTTCCAGACACCTCACCCTCCCCGACGCCATTAAAAACAGTTTAAAAAGTTCTCTCAAAATCGCCAAAAAACTGGAGAAACTGGAAAAACGTGACTCTGAAGGAGGTCCAGGGTCCACGTCTTCCTCCGAGTTGACCAGTTTGGAACCCTGTCCAGATGGGGTTAATGGAAATGGCCGAGACTCCTCCCAAGGGCTGGGGGATTATTATTATCCACAAACTAATTTCGTCAAGGTGGAAGAGTTGTTGACAGGATTAAGTGCCTTGGTGGGGGAGAGAGAAGAAGGGAACGAGAGTGAGAGTGAGAGGAGGAGGGAGGCGGCCACACAAACCTCTTCCACTGGGGACATCGTCCTCATGAGGGTGTGGGAGGAGGAAGCAGACGCCTCTTGACTAATTATTTATTCAGTAATGTAACAAATGTCGACTACTATAATGGTGCAATAATTTCCAATCATTAATCTCAGAGTGAGCAATAAAACCAAAAACTAATGGGGGTGTGGCTAACACTGGACGAAGAAGTAATTATTATTGTATTTATTTATTTCTCTCATTTCCAACAATATTTCAGCCTTATCAATCCCAGTCTTATCAAATACTAGCCTAATATTTTTGGACAATTAATACAAAGTTAAAGTTGATTTCATCTTATCACAAAAGTGGTGAGTCAGTCATATTCTGATCCCAAGCTGATGGAGATGTCCTTCCCCTCCACCCTGGTTGAATGGTACCAAAGATTCGTTTCCAGGAAGAGGAGATCTCCTGGATAAGTCGTGAAATGGAGGGAGGGTCCACACCCTTCCTCACACTCTGGGGGTGGTCTCAACTCCCATCGCTTTACACCAGATAACTGCAACACATACACGTGGAATTAGTTCATGATAACCACTGAGGTTCTCTGTCCTTACCTGAAGTTGCCAGGAGGGTCTCCGAACATAATCGATGTGGAGGGAAGCACCGGGTCCCGGCCATCCAAGGAATATCCAGTCAATAGCGGATCCAGAGGAGTCACCTCCTTCCGGAAGGAAACCTGGCCGTGGCACCAGAGCTCGCAACTTCCTCTGAATCCCGGGATGACAGTTACTCCATCCAATATACCAGGAAGTGGGTGTGGCACCAGAGGAGGCGTTGCCAATACTCTCCAGAGCACCCCGCAGTGAAGTGAATGGAGATCGGAAGGCTAGGAATTGACACTCGTCCCCATCCTCCCAAAAATCTGGCTCCGATTCCAATATCCTCCTCAAACTGGGCAAATCCAGAGGAGGAGAGACTCTCGAACCACTCCCACGAACAATGATTGGAATCTTTTTATAGGCCACACCCTCAAACCAGGATTTGGATGGTGGCTCCCTCAGCTCCAACAATCCTGCACAGTCAAGCATGGTTAAATCCTATGAAATGTGAATGAATGGGTGTGGTTACCATTTTGGATGGCACAGAAGCTGCAATTATCCTGAATGGGACGCACCATTTCCATGAGGAGAGGATGAGATGGGAGGAGACACTGGGAGGAGGTAAAGTCAGGGAGGAGGAGACTACTACTGAGAAGTAGGAGGAGGAGTGGGAGGAGTCCAGCCATGATGACCAAGACCAAAGACCTGTGGGTGATTGAGCTACTGGATGATGAAGGAGTTGATGTAAGGAGTAGGGTGCGTCGTATTTCCATTGGGGACAGACCGCGAGCAAGGGCGGTCTCACAAGCGGCTAGGAGACGAGTCTCCACATCTTCACCAGACATGTCGCAAGATAACCTCAACTGGCTTATCACCAACCACTCTTCTTCTGGGATACAATTCAGTTCCTTCTCATCCCTTGTCCTCCTTTCTTTTGATTTATCTTGTGCCGCAAACTGAAGGGGGATTCCAAAAATTGGGATATTTTAGTCATGGTCAAATTGGGTTACAAGCAGGGAATGATTTCTTGCGCAAGAAATGCAAATCTTGCTGCAAGTTGCAAACAATGCAAATAATGCAAAAAATGTCAAATATTGCAATATTTTCAATTATTTGTGAAAATACCACTTTGGGGCAAAATGTACTTTAAAATAAAGAGTATTTCTCAACTAGAGTACATCATATCAGTGGTTGAAATTTCCAAATCGGATAAACATAACCCAAGATATTAACAAAATACCCTAAATTAGACGTTATCCATAAGAAATGCATAAAAACTGCAAATGCGCTTCAAATACAAAGTATCACTCCAAACTTTTTACAATACGGTTCAAAAGGGTCTAATAGACTTAGTCATGCCAGATTTAAGTTGAAACATGCTAAATTAAAAAGTATTTTTTGCATTTCTTGCAATACTTGCAATTTCTTGCAGTCTTTTTTTGCACTTCATTTCTTGCGAGTCGCACACTGGTTACAAGTGACGGAAATCTGTTGTACCCTTATGAGACGGATATGTCCTTCAAAATCCGTCTGTCTGACACAGCCTCCACCCTCTCTTCTGTTCACACCCACCCAGCCTCTCCCACACTAGGCCACACCCACAGGAGTCTATCGGTGTATTGATGAGATCAATGATTTAATTTAATTCTTTTTTCAAGAGATCCGTCCGACCCTAGTCGTCAATGCTAATAATCTCAAACTACTGGGTGGATTCGGATTCGGTTTAAGGGGCAGGGTTTAGTCTCCCTCCATAAATTAGACCCCATCCTTTGTGTCAATACAAATACCTTGTGGGGGTGGTGGGTCATCTTTTGGTTGAGAAAGTAGCAGATACATCAATTATTCCTGTCCCCATTATTCTCTCATTTTTCCCAAATGATTTCCGAATCTATAGCCTATTTAGTTTGGCATCTGGTATTCTCTGGGATATTGACTAATTGGCTGGGTTGACTCGCAGTATGACCACCTTGAACTTGAACCTAGACGGTAATTTAGTCCCCGTTAACTACTTCCATTTACACCACGTTACATGACCACCCATCTTGGCTAACTGATGATAATTAATATTTACTAAACTCCTTGCAATGGCTTCATTCCACTCCAATTCCAAATATTCAAACCTTTGACTCTATTTCATATTGTAAATCGTACAAGGATCCCCTAAAATCTGGTTATGATTAAGTCGCACCAACCTCAATTAGATCACACGTCGGATGAGATGATTATATATTTCGAAGGAGTCGCAGTTCGGTTATCCAATCCCTGTTAAAAGTTAAATAACCAATTAACTCCTCACAAGTTAGTTGTCCTGAAGGTGAGACCCACCTAATTAGAAATAGGGCATCGTGTGCAATGCCCTGGAACTGATGGGTATAAAACCCAGTCTCCCCTCTCCAAATGACACTCAACCATCCTGGAGGATATTCTTGCTCACTGACTTAATTGTTCCACCCATTTGAAGTTCTAACTCAGAAAATTCAGAATGGGACGCCAGAGTCATCATGGAAGTGAAAAGATTGCCTCTCGAACCCCTCTCATCTTCTCCAAACCCTTGTCAGATATTGCAGATCGATGCGTCTATCTCAAACTGGAAAACACGCAACCTTCCGGATCATTCAAACTGAGAGGAATCTCTCATCTTTGCAAAGAGGTGAGTGGGTGTGGTGTCAGTAATAGCAGCTCATTCCTCACTAATTCCTTGTCTCAATTTGTCAGAGGTATGCTGAAGGCTGCACCAAATTCGTGGGAGCATCCGGAGGAAATGCGGGTCTCGCTTTGGCTTACTCCGCAGAAAAGCTGGGCGTCCCCTGCCAAATATTTGTACCCAAAAATGTCCTCCCCCGAATGCTCAACAAATTAAAGTCTTATGGAACACATGTGGTGGTAAGGTCACGTAAAATAAACCAATCCTCCCCCAGATTCCTAAATACCTTTTCCAACCACACCCACAGGTCGGTGGAGATGATATCGGAGCCGCAGTGAACATGGCGATTGCAGAGGCGGCAAAGGATCCGAACTACGCCTTTGTCCATCCCTACGACAATCCCGCCATTTGGGAAGGTCACTCCGTGATTGTGGAAGAGATTCAGGATGACCTCAAAGGACGTCGCCCAGCATGCATCGCAATGTCCGTTGGAGGAGGTGGCATGCTCATGGGAATCCTGCTGGGAATGGAGAAAGCGGGTAAGTATGGTCACAATTGTCTAGATACCAGGTAAAAATCAAAGGTCACGTTCCTTATGTTCCTTTGCAGGATGGAAGGACGTTCCAATCCTGGCACTGGAGACGGAGGGATGTGAATGTTTCCACCTGTCCTTGAAGGAGGGTCGAATCGTGGACGTGGAGCCGCGAAGCATCGCCAAAACTCTGGGATGTCGAACCCCAGCGCCCAAACTAATGGAGAAGGTGAAGGAGTTCAACATAATTTCCCACGTGGTGCCAGATCGATTGGCTGGTGCGGGTTGTGTCCAGTTGGCAGGTGAGTAGGAGTTCACTTCAATTACTAGTAATAATTGGGGTCCAGTTATTGATTGATTATTGATTATGGTATTCCTAGATGATCATGGTATGATGGTTGAGCCCTCGTGTGGGGTGACGGTGTCCTCCGTGTACAGTCAACTGCTGCCAGGGATAATGGAGACACAAGGCTATGACTCCAAGAGTGGCCCCATCGTCCTCATCATGTGTGGGGGCAGTGATGTCACTCTGGACATCCTACAAAGCTATCGAGACAAATATGTGGATGTCGTCGCTTAAGGAAGAACCCTGGCTTCGGATTCTAATTACATGTTTATTTATATTATTATATTATTCACAATATATATGGGATTGGCATTTAATAAAGGACAAATAAAGTAATCGGGGGATGCATACATTACTAACGAGAACGGAATTACCCAGACTCAATTCAAGGGTTTTGCGGATGTGATAAAATCAATCATAGCCACGGAGTATAATTTTAAAGGACTAGTAGCAGCTCATCCGCAGAATGGATTACATAATTGGTTGGGGTACATTTGAAGGGCAAATCCATTGTGTTCTAACAATCCATGGATTAGGAGGTGGTCTATGGTCACATGACCAAGTAAACCAGACCACACCTCAAATTAGCATCCTTTCCAATAAGAAACTGATGAGCCTGGCTTCAACTCATCTTCATATCATCTCGTGCTGCACGACAAAAACAAATTTTTCGGTAATTTCAATAAAAAGTGGCAATTCCACAACAACTGGACTCTGGATATAACAACACCACCCCTCAATTATCCAGTCAACCACTATGAAAAGTGGAAATGTAAAAAACCAAGTGGCCAAACCAGTCTCACCATTAGTCCATTGTTGTTTAATTAGTCCTCTGTTGTTGTCAATGCATATAAATAAATAAACCAGGGGTTTACACGCCCAATCTTAAAATACAGTCATCCAGCTCCTTTAATAGAAAAATATCCACATACATTCATTGCGACATATTTATAGAAGACGCTTCTAAAATTAATTCGCAAAAAATCCGCAGATTGAAAATAATTCTATTTTCGTTGACTGCGGCGTAGGTGTCAATTTCCTGAACAATGCCAGCCAGACAACAATGGATGAATCTCGTGTGATTTTACTGAACCAGGGAGTAACTTTTCCATGTCTTCATAGAATGATGGACAGTTTCATGAATTATCGTCTCCTGTTTTTCACCTCCATCTTACCAGTGTCAGCATTGGATTTAGCATGTAAAAGCTCCATGAAAAGGACTCCTCCTCTGCTGGACACCGTTGTTCGCATAAAGGACCTACAAAAACCTGATTTAAGATGATACCTGCTGCAAGTCATCCAAGCATTTGGCACTGGCCCATATTAAACCACTACTATTTTTATGAAGATAGCCATCTCCTTCCACTTTTTGCACATAAAACATCTAAATCCAGCTATTGCAACCATGCTACTCAATTTATGGCCACATTTTTTCAATCCAGTCTCAGCCCGTCTTGAACATGGCATCTTTGTTGATCAAATCTTTTTTGCAAGTCTTGTAATTTTTAACCAGGTTTTATCATCCAACCAAACCAGGCTCAGGCTCGGCTAGCTTCCATGCAATCTACTGGATGACCAGGCTCTAGAAAATGGTATAAATAGCGAGGCAACCCCCAGTTTAAATATCACCAGCCTTATTTCAATCCTTACTCCAGTCAACCTCCTCAAACTCCAACCAGCTTCAAAATGAACAAACTCGTAAGTTTCCAAATCATTTCCAATACCATTGGCCAACATTTCTGGAAATACTTTAATATTTTATTTGCCCCCACAGTTCGCCGTCCTTGCCCTCTTCGCCATCATTGCGGCCGCGAGTGCCCAATACTACGCCAGCTACGGTGGTTTGGGATACTCTGGATATCCAGCCTATTCTGGAGTCTCCTATGGAGCCTACCCCGCGTATACTGGCTATTCAGGTCTCGGCTATGGTGGACTTGCTTATTACAAGAAGTAGGTCAACCCTGAGGGACTAAACAAATCTGGACCCTTGGATTTATTTTTGATTCGGACCGTCCTTTGAATGTCTATTCTCCTCTTGTATTAAATCACAACCCGTGATTCTTGTCGTTGCTCATTTTAGAAATCTTTGAAAATGTAAAAATTGTGCCAAAGATTACCATCACAATCTTGCTACGTAATCCACTAGCAAATAAAAGATTATGCATTTTTAAAACCAAAATACTCCTCCCTCCTGCAACATGCACATTATTTTATTGGCATCATTCTCTAAATCCGTGTGATCCTTAATTAGCATTGATTTAAAGACCAAGGAATGATTTGCATCATTACAATCACGCTCCAGAACAAAGAAGGACCACTCCATTTAGACAGCATCTTTCCATAGCGAATGTTAGAATAGAATAGCAACGCTGGCTCTATGATTACACAAGAAATGCTTCAGCCCAGATTTTTATTCTAATGGAAATTGATTCGTGATGATGAAGAGTCTCATTTTTCAGGAATGGAGGTTGAATTAGTGGAATAATAGCTCCAATGATGCACAAGGAAGAGCTATTTTATTCATGAGTCTCAGACTACCTCAACAACTCCAATTCAACTCTCTAACTCTTTTTTTGTCTCCAATTGAGACTCAATCCCGTAAACCAGTTTGATTTATAGATTTATTATGCAACCATTACTTTACATTCACAAAAAAGTGGGCATCATTAACTGTGATTGGCCAAAAAGTAATGAGACTCATAATCCCATCCAGTCATGGAATCTTTGGATTTTGGCCATAAAACTCCATAAACCTTTGTTCCACGCGGATTTCTTGGGCTAAACCACAAATCAATTCAACAACAACTTTATTTTCCTTTGTTTACTTTTTACACTCTGACTCTATTGTAGTAAATTACTACATTCCAATCATCTCACCATGCATGCACGTAGGCAGATAAGCCAATTGTCTCATGTGATCCCTGATGACTCTTACCTTTAATTAGCCATCCATGCCCTCCTCCTTTGTTTTTCCCTATTTTCTGGAAGGTGTGGTCATTTAGCCATCTCCCACCTGGTCCTCCAGGATCCCAACAAGTTTTTGGGTATAAATAGCTCTCACCTCGTCTTCATTCCTTATCACAAGCCTTTTCCAACTCTTATCAAATCATCCAAATCTCCAGCTTCACAGCAAAACCCTCGCCTTCAAAATGAACAAGCTTGTAAGTTTACCAAAACTACAATTTCATAATTTCCATATTTCTTTTGAGGAATATTTCTAAACTCTTTATTTCTTGACTTGACTAGTTCGTTGTCCTTCTTTTGGCCGCTGTCGTCGCAGTCGCTAGCGCACAATATTATGCCGGTTATGGCTCAGGATACTATGGTGGTTTGGGATATTCAGGACTTGGATACTCTGGTATGTAAATATTATTATAAATAAATATAAATATAAATATAAATAAATAAATATATAAAGGACTCGGATACGGATATGGATCTTACCCAGCCTATGGTTATGGAGGTTATGCCGGCTATGGTGGTCTCGCCTACTACAAGAAGTAAATCAGTCCTCTGATGACCTTCTTCTCTTGATTCAATTCACCCAATTCGGATAATTGCTTAATTGGATTACTGTACAAATTGCAAATTCTACGGAGAAATCCACAATAAATTTTTATACCATCAAATACAAAACTAAAGACTCGAGTGTATTCATGTTCTATCAATGCATCACTCTGTCGCAATTTGTGGTACAAAAGTAAATGCTTTTTGGACAAGTTTATAAACTGTCATCTCATATTTTTCCGAGAATCACAAATTATTAGAAGCCATAAGGTGCAAATAGTTGAGCAGATTTCTGCAGATTCATAGCAAGGATCTGGCATGAGTTGGTATGAATTGCATTTGCCCTCCTGTTTATTTCCATTGGCAAAAAGTACATAAACATTCATCATCATTTCGGATGAAGACTCCATTCCAAACAAACGTGGTGGGAATTCGCATTTCTACTGCTTTGATTTGAACCTATTTCCGGGTGCAGTGTAGGGGACAAAAGCGTTCCATTGTCCCTAGCTCATTATTCAAAGTCCTCAAGTGGGGTAGTTGGCAGTTTTAAAACTTTGTTGAGGTAGGTTTTGCGGAGAGTTACATCCATTATCCTTCCAAAACAAAGCAAACCGTAGCGTACGAGAGAGGACATAATTTAATTAGCATTCCACCAGACCGAGGATGGGACAAGATTGCAAATTGTGGTAAATGAGAGAATCATTTTCATTGTTTTACAAATCCTGGCTATCTTTTAATACTTATCACTCTGACGGCACTATCTACTAATTACTGGAGGTTGATTATTGCTGTCCTGGTTGGTGGCGTGTCGTAAACAGTCAAACTTGTTCCAACCAAGAAAAGTCGTGATTGAATTTGGGAGTGATGTAGTTACTAAACCAAACATAGTCAGTAACTACACTTGTCTAGATGAGCATATAAGTTGTAGTATAGTCTGATTAGATAAAAAAGCAATATAAAAAAGTGTGATGACATACACAACCCTTTCGCTTGCACCGTATTCCAGGATTTTCCGCATCTCTTCACTACGTTAGGTTAGATAATTATACTATGTGAATATTGGCAGAATGTCGTGCCATAATGTCGCAGGTATTCATGTTGTAATGTGACTGGAATTCCAACCAAGTGGACGACCACATTCTATAATTATAGGCGTACGGACGTAGGACATGCGGTCATTATTTTATATCAACTCAACATAACCAGAGTCACACATGCTTCCACAATCCTTTCGTCATACCACACAATCAATTGAGCCAACGTTCACAGTTGTTTGGTTGGTGGACTTGTCAATTCACTTGGGACCTTAGACAAGACATTTTAGTCTGATTCATGGCTCATTTTTATAAGTTTTGGGACAGGTGTTGCAAGAAATGTTAGCTCTCAAATCATCTCAATTTCTCCTCGGAAGTGACGACGACGAGAGTGAGCAGGGGAATGTCTCCGATAATAAACAAAGTGATTGAGCCAAAGTTGTTCCAATTCCACAGTCAAACATTTATTGGGTGACGCCTGCCTGCCTCTCATTGACGCAGTTGCGGTGCCACCAAAAAGTCGAGTATCCAGTAGGAAATTTTGGATTAATTCGTAATCTAAGGAAAATACTAGTGCCAAGCCAAACTACTTGACTCACTTGACTCATAATCTGGAATCGGCTTAATTTAGTTAGTTCTAATTGTGCCACAAATAGCAGTGATAAATACCTGCTGTGATATTAAATTCATCCTCCGATTAATTCCCTTATCCTCATGGAAGACAAGGACAAGGATGTGAAGGAGGATCTGCTCCGTCGTAAAACGGAAGCCATCCTCGTCTCATCCGGAGGACCGAAATCCGGAGTGCAAGTCAACTTGAAACGTTCCTCCCTCCCCGTGGAGTTCCACCGCCTCCCATCCTTCAGTCAAGTGGATGTGGATGGGAATGGGAAGATTGACTTCCAGGAATTTAAATCCGTCTTCCCAGGCATCCCGGAGGATGAAGTCATTGAAATGTTTAACCAAGTGGATGTCGACCATGATGGACAGTTGGATCGAGTGGAATTCGAAACTTGGGTGCGTTCCAGCAATGTCTTACACAACAATGTAGCTATTTGATACTTAATTGTTCATGTTATTCCAGAAAACGAAAGCGGTGGACTTTGCTCGATCTCTAATCCTTCCTAGAAATGTGTTCCAAGATCAGAATAAGGAGCGTGACCTGGCCCTCGTGGGTGGGGAGGGCTACAAAGCTTATCGAGATCTCTACAACTGCACCCCTCCTCCCATATTCATGTTTGCCATCACACTCATCGAGGTATAGTATAACTCCAACAATCATCAGTCGACAATGGGGACCTTGACACTAAACTGCATTCCTATTTATTATTTATCAGATCGGCGTCTTCCTGTACCACTGGCACTATTTTAGTACGAATGGGGAAACACTGACTAACTATGGTCCACCCCCAATACATTCCGTCCTTATCTACCATCCGGAGCGGAGACATGAAGCCTGGCGCTATCTCACATATGTCTTCATACATTCCGGGTAACACAACAATTCTATAGTCTCCAATTGATGTAGCTAACCTTAACCTTATCCTTGACCTTGACCTTGCCCTAGATATATGCACATAATAAACAACGTGGTGGTCCAACTACTTCTGGGAGTTCTACTGGAAATAGCTCACAAGTGGTGGAGAGTGCTCATCATATATTTTGCAGGGGTCCTCGCAGGGTCACTGGCCACCTCCGTCTGGTCCCCATACACATGTAATTCGTATTAAGTAGTATACACCCCCTTCCCTCCATGAATTACGCATTATTCTTTGAAATATTCTAGATTTGGCAGGCGCCTCTGGAGGTGTGTATGCCCTCATTTTTGGTAAATCTTACCTTAATATTATGGATTATCCTATTATGCAAANATTCTTTGAAATATCCTAGATTTGGCAGGCGCCTCTGGAGGTGTGTATGCCCTCATTTTTGGTAAATCTTACCTTAATATTATGGATTATCCTATTATGCAAAGAAGACCTAACCTGATAAGCCTTTGATCCTTATGATTGTATAGCTCACATGTCAACGACGATACTGGTAGGAGTCGTCGGACACAGAAAACTGACCAATTATTATGCACCCCTAATTATTGTAATTATGATTGTTGTATAGAACTGGCCGGAAATGGAGCGCCCAGGGTATCCGTGTCCTCCTCTTCTCCCTATTTGCAGTATACGACGTGGGAACAGCCTTCTACTACCAATACGTCCTGGGAAAGGACACCATCGTACGGGCCTCATTATTATTATTATTATTCAGTTATTATAACCCACCCGCTGACCTCTGACCTTTTGTACATCCATGTTCGCAGGTGGGATACCCAGCCCACTTGGGAGGAGGAGTAGCCGGCCTCCTCACGGGGATCTATGTGCTAAAGAATGTGAAATGGGAGCCTTGGGAGGCTTATCTTTGGTATGCTTTCCGTCCTCACCGCCTCCGCCCTCGTCCTATTCGCCGTCGCCTGGAATGTCTTCAATCCCAGCTACTATCCACAAACCAAGTACTGAGAGAGATAACCCTCTCTTGACCTCCTGACCCTGACACCTCAGTTCCTGCCCTGATTTTATTTTATTAAGAAAATAAAAGCGCACCTACCTTACTTCTTGTCACTTGGCATTTGGTTATCCAGGACAAACGTAGAGTTGCATGAATGATGCACGCACCTAATAATTTGAGACCTTTGTTCAATTCGAATCAGTCTCATATTGCAGAGAATCCGGGTAAAGAGTCGGGTGCCCAACCACATTTTTGGCTTTCCCCAGAGGAGACACCACCACCATCCGGCGGAGGAATACACCGACTGACAGCCACAACAGCCTCCATTTTTAGTCCCAGTCTACATTTATTTACACTCCTCCAAATAAATTAAATACTAATAATAATACCCAACCAATTACTCAGTTAGTTAGTTAGCACTCCAATTTATCCACCACACCCACCCGAAAAGAGGAAGAACAAGTCATCATTCATTCCACTCTCAGTCTCACACTCTCTCGACATAATCTGTCGCCCTCCTCCTTTCTAAATGAAGCGAGACCGTGACCGCTCCTCCTCTCTCAACATCAATAGCAGCCACCTCCCCCTCACCTCATCTCAAACCTCACCCTCTGACAGGTCCAGCATGAGCAAAAGGTCACGTGTGGGTGGATCAAGATATCCTCCCGGTGGTGGTGGAGGTGGAGATGAAGACCCTGACTCACCCATCATGGACAATCGATCCTCCTCCCATGGGCGACACGGTGGACATGGCTCCGAAGGTGGGAGGAGTCCTTCCAACAACAATGGGCGACGACATGGTGGAGGTAGGAGACGAATATAGATCTTATGGCTCCTCATATAAAGAGTAAGTAGTCAACTAACCAATCCTTGACCTTTTGACCTTAACTAATAGCTGTGACTCCTTACCACAGGCACCGCTCCGTACCCCGTGCCCAAGGTCCACCCCCTCCCTCTTCCTCCTCCTTCCTCCTCCTCTGGCTACCCCTATAAAGTGCTCTGCATGTCCAAACTCTGTCCCAAGGCGTCCGACGACTTTATCCGGGATTCTCTCTACCGGGAATTTAAACGCTACGGGGACATTTCTATAAAGGTGGTGAATGAGCCGGATGAGAGGGTTGCCTACGTCTACTTCCGGTCCGCGGAGGATGCTCGGGAAGTGAAGCACTCCAAAAACAAGATTTATATTTATGATCGACCCGTCAAAGTGGAGGCAGCCTATGAGTCTGCCCCCCAGCAACAGGGAGGTGGTGGTGGTGGGGGCTATAAGCAACAGACAGGTGGGCCAGTTGGGGATTATGGGGACAAGTACTCCTCAAATAATAGGAGGTATGTTTCAATTGTTTGTCTTCCTCTACTTGTTGTATTGCTCCTTCTAGAGAATCAAGTGATGATGATGATGTCATTGATATCTTCTTATCACCTTCTCCTACTACAGTTTACTAGTTTGTGTGTGTGGAAGGAAGAGTTTAGTTAAGTGAGCAGTGGGTGTTTGTTCAGTTTCCATGTTTGAAGAAAATATCCAAAAGAAAATAGGTTTGGGTCCCCCCTTCTTCAAGGAAGGAATGAAAAGGTTAAGTGCTTGCTAGTGCTGGTCTCTGAAGGTGATGGTTCTCAGTAATCTCTGCTACTTGAGGGGGTGGGTGGGAGGGGTGGCGGATAAGTGACAGTGACTAAGTGGCAAAGGTTTGAGGTGAAATATGTGCCCTTTTCTGAAGAAATGCCAGAATAAATGCCATTGATAAAAGGAGATGCTCTAACTCCTCCTCCTTCGTCATCGTCATGTTTGATTGAGGTATAAAAATAAGGAGCCGGGAGTTGACCTGCGTCCTATTGACGCGGTTGATCTCTTGACCTTGGTAGGGGTCAAGCGAAAGAGTGAGTGTTGGTGGTGGTGTGTACACTCAGTCCAGCTAGTTTTCAAGTTTCCGTGCAAAAGTGGGAGTTTTTGGTGCTATCAACAGTTTTGTTTGGTGCCCTTACTTAAATATTTAACCAGTTGTTACCAATCAATGAATGAATCATATCAATTGGCAGAGGAATGCAATCTCTCATGGTTGTAACTACTCTTAACAAAAGTCCTTACAAATGTCCGTATAATTAATAGTTTCACACAATAATTCAGTTTACTATCAAGTTTACCTTAAAAGTTCAAAGCGGCGTGGTTTATTTCCTGTGGTCGACAGTTTGGGTGCTCTGATTTACGATTTACTCTTATTTCATGCTCTCAGTTTTCATTCCAATTGTGCCAATTAATGTGTGAATAGTTGGATGCCAACTTTTTGTATTTCTCAGCTCATTTCATGCACCAGTTGACAAAATATGGATACATTTTTGTAATTTGCGAGTCCCCTTTGTGTCAGTTTAATTTTCTTGCCGTGCCCAACCCAAATATTTCGTGCTCAGTTCAGTTCTCAGTGAATCAGTTCATGACAAAAACTAGTCAATTATTACTGCTCATGGGGGTGGGAGTGGGTGTAACCCAACTCTGATCTCTCTCGGTTAACTGGTAACGAAACCTCCTCATTTCTCAACCTTTGGAGAATTGACGCCACTCTTTTTTTGATGTTGTTAATCTACAGCTCCGCCTCCTATTCTTCTTCCTCCTACGCATACAGATCACCACCCTCCAGCTATGACAGAAGGGATGACCGTGGAGGAGGAGGAGGCTACGATCGATATCCACCCCCTTCCGGTGGACCACCACCTCATCATCATGCTCCCCATCATCATCACCATCCACCCCAACCACCCATGTACAACAACAGTCGGGACTCTTATGGGGGTGGAGGAGGAGGAGGAGGAGGAGGTGGGGGCAGGGACTACAACAGAGACTCCTACCAACAACAACCATATGCTAGGTATGTCAATGTCTACTCTGTGGGTGTGGTCAGCTCCATATCTTGGCTTTTCTTTTATCATACTTCTCTCCGTTACCAAGCGATAACTTGACGGAATTTGAAAAATAGACCAAGTCTCAATATTTTAAATTCTTTACAAATTCCACACCCACCCAAATAAAATAATGTATTGCTACTACCCTCTGAACTGTAGATATCCACCCGGACCACCGCCACAAAGTCACCACTACAACTCCTCTCACATGGCACCACCACCACATCATTCAATGGGAGCTCCATCCTTGGGCCCACCTCGACACCACCCACCCCCAGGACCACCCATGGGAGGAGGACATCCTGGTGCTGATCCAGGCATGGGAGGAGGTGGACCAAGAGCCAGAAGTTTTGAAAATAAAAAGGACAAGTTCCCAAACTACCTCCAACACATCACTCCGGAAGAGGATCCACTCGCCACAAGAACACTTTTTGCTGGAAACCTAGAAGTCAACATAACGGATGAGGAGCTACGACGCATTTTTGGACGCTACGGCATCCTGGAAGATATTGACATTAAACGACCACCACCTGGAACCGGAAATGCTTATGCTTTCGTTAGATTCGTCAATCTAGACATGGCTGCAAGGTTAGTCCTTAGACGACACAATTATTTTCCAACATTCTCGTAATTTCTCATCTCTTTTGTGATTACAGGGCCAAATCCGAGGTGTCGGGTCAATATATTGGTAAATTCCAGTGTAAAATAGGATACGGGAAGCGTAATCCGACGACGAAGGTGTGGGTGGGAGGACTGGGGGGCTGGACGACGTTGCAAATGCTTGAGAGAGAATTTGATCGCTTCGGTTCCATAAAGACGATTGACTGGGAGAAGGGAGCAGAGTTTGCATACATCACCTATGAAACCATTGACGCGGCTCAGGCGGCTGTCAAGGATATGCGAGGCTATCCTCTGGGTGGCTCGGATAAAAGATTACGGACTGACTTTGCGGATGCCGGAGCTCCACTCGTCCTCCCAGGAGGTGGCTCCGGAGAATGGGGTGGCGGTGGAGGTGGCGGAGGACGAGGAGATAACAACCAGAGTGATCATCCACCCGTGGATTGGGGCACTAATGGCAATGGTCCCA
>JAAXNX010000560.1:0-26990 GCA_036491905.1 Folsomia manolachei | reverse complement strand
CGTCTCTCGAATTGGCTGGGTCTCCAACCCTTCGACTCTGAAGTCATGACCTATTTCAAGGGCATCCTCTCCACGGCGTTGAAACAAAGAGAAAGCTCTCCCGAAAAAAGAGACGACTTTCTCCAGCTCATGGTTGAAGGTAGGCTAAGAGAGCAAGAGGATTCAGAGAGTGAAAACAAGTCTGTTTCGTCAAATTTCAAAATGTCCGACGAAATGATTATGGCGCAATGTTTTCTCTTCTTTTTCGCCGGATTCGACACCGTTGCAAATCTCATAAGTTTGTGCTGCTATGTTCTTGCGGCACATCCAGACATTCAGGAGAAACTCAGGCAGAATGTTGAGACCGCGGTGGGAGAAAGTGGAGGAGAAATTACGTATGATAGTGCCGCTAGGATGGACTACTTGGACATGTTTATTGCGGGTATCGATCATCAATTACCAATCAATAAAACAAGTAATCATTTTGTTATAATCCTCCAGAAACCCAGCGGATGTACGGAAGTGCGCCTCGTCTCGAGAGGAAATGTACTAAAGCCTGGCCACTTCCTGGAACTAATTTCACCGTCCCTCCCGGCATGATGGTGGGTACCGACCCAGAATCTCTGCATTTTGATGCTGAATACTACCCGAACCCGAATCAATTTATTGTAGAACGATTCACTTCTGAGGCTAAGGCTCAGAGGAATCCTTACGTGTACATGGTTTGGGGACTGGGACCAAGAAACTGTGTGGGGATGCGGTACGGATTAATTAAGCTTCGGATTAAGTCAGTTTTGGATTAATTCATTTAATTTATTTTTCAGATTTGGCTTGACCGAAACTAAAGTCGCGATGGCACACTTGGTTAAAAATTTTGATATTCTTCCAACACCTAAAACACCTATTCCAGTTAAGATGGAGAAAGTTTTCAGTGTTACAAGGGCTCCGAAGGATTTAACTATTTGTCTCAAATTTAGAAATAAATAAATGGCATACCACTGTATAAATTATCGCATGCAAATAAAGATCTGAAATATTTGAATAATTGCATTTTGAGTATTTTTAATTTCTTTTCATGAACATATTTAAATAATTTTGGCAAGTATGTATTTATTTGGAGGCAATATCAGGTTGAGATACAAACTGCAAAAGATCACCGTCAGTCGTAGAAAACCTGCATTACTATTTTTGTACATGTATTTGCAGATCAATTCATTAACTACTCGCAATGCGCATGCATTCATACATTGTTTTTTGCACAACCTTTGTTTACATGGAGGGTCTCGTGGATGACCATGAGTTTTTTTGCGATACTCCTTGTTTTGCTGCCTGATGTAATACTTGTATGAATTGAGAATAGAACTATTTTCACCTCAGCACAAACCAACTCAACTAATACTTGCATAGTCGATAACATGTTTCATCAGATTCTCTGACTAGACCAGTAACAAAACAGAACTGGAACTCGTTACGGTTGGGTCAGACTAACCACAGTAAAGCATTGACAGACTACAATTAATAATTGCATGCCGGTGTCCATAAACTGGTGTAGATTGACAGTAAAACTGTTTCATCCTGATTCAGTGCCAATCCAAACTTCAAACAATCCTGAGAATATCACAACTATTTCCTAAAAATGGAAATACTTTGGATTTTCGTATTTCTCATCCTATTTCTCATTTCCTTCCTCCTCTTCTCTTCACGTAGAGACCAACAATACTTCCGTTCCAGAAATGTCTACCCCATTCCCAACTCCGGAATGATTGGTTTGTTCTATCTCTTCTACAACATGATCTGGAGAAGGATGGGGATCATTGAAATTGTCCAAGAACAATACGACAATGTCAGGAAAGCAAATGTCAAGATTGCTGGAAACATGGAGTTTGGCAAAGAAAACTACTTTGTAATGGATCTAGAATACATCAAGCACATGTTAGTCAAGGATTTCGACCACTTTGTAAACCGTCGGGCTTTAACTGTGCCAACTAGTGATCGTCTCGTTAAGAAAATGGTTAGTAGCAAATTGTACTTTAGTCTCAAAACAATTTTTTTTATAAATGCTTCTTTAACCTTTCCAGCTAATCTTCAGGAACGACGCCCAATGGAAAGGACTCCGCTCCAAGCTTTCACCCACTTTCACCACAGGAAAGATCAAGAAAATGTTTGCCCTCTTTTACGACAGTAGTAAGAAACTCGTCAAATACGTCGACCAGCGGATGGAGGAGTCTCCCAACGGAGAAATCGATTTGCTCGAAGGTTACTCCAAATTCACAATGGACACCATTGCCAGCGCCGTTTGTAACATGAATTCTCAAGCCTTTGACCAAGTTGAGCCCTCCCTGTTTGAAAAGATGGGTCAAAAAATGCAGCTCCAATTCAATCCCAAACAATTCATTTCCTTCATTGTTTTGATAAACTTTCCCAAAATTGCCGAGTTTTTTGGCATGACGCTCTTCGGTTCGGAGATGTACAACTTTTTCTCGGGTGCGATCAAGTCCTCCATTAAAGAACGGGAGGAAAAAGGAGAAAAGCGAAATGATTTCATCCAGCTTATGCTGGAGGCGAGAGAAGATAAGCTCAAAATTGATGAGAGTGAATTAAACGCTTTTGAGAAGGACGCCCAAATAAAAGAAGACAAATTTAGTGAATCCTCTGCAGAAGTTTTGGACGACGATGGCATTGTTTCGAATTGTGTTCTCTTCATTCTGGCTGGATTTGATACGACACAGTCACTCCTCCTATTTTGTGCTTATGCTCTTGCAATACATCCCGAAATTCAGGATAAGCTGAGGACAGAGGTTGAGTCCGTGCTGGACGAGAATGATGGAGATTTCACGTACGAATCGCTGCACAAGATGGTTTACTTGGATATGGTTATCAATGGTATGTATTTATCAGGGCGGACTTATCGAGCCTTTGCTAATATTTCTTGTTTTTGTAGAGACCCTAAGATTTTACCCCCCAGCCCCAATGACGGATCGAGGTTGTACTCAGGAGTACACGTTTCCTATTCCTAATGAGGATGGAAAGTCAATCACAATTAAAAAAGGAAGTGGTTTCTTAATCCCTATACGTGGCATTCATCATGATGAGCGCTATTATCCGGGTAAGTTATACTTGGATAAGTCCATTGTTTAAAATATTTAATCATTTCGTTAGCATTATTATGATGTGGTCTATGTATATAGAACCAGAAAAATTTGACCCGGAACGGTTTTCGGCCGAGAACAAGAGCAAAATCCCTCCATATGCATTTTTAGCGTAAGTCAAACAGATTAAGGTGTACAAGTCATTTGTCATTTGGTAATTAACTTGGTAATTACTTTTTGGTAATTACTAAACTCTCTGAACAGATTCGGTCAAGGTCCTCGTAACTGTATTGGTAAGTATAAAGTATACCAATTTTTTGACTGAAACCCTAAAAATGGAGAGATAGTTCTATAAATAATTGCTTAAAATTCCTTAACAGGCATGAGGTTCGCATTAACCGAAGTAAAATTAGCCATTGCACAATTGGTCCACAATTTTGACATCGTACCATCATCCAAGACCCTGATTCCCATGCAGTACCAAAACGCACCCTCACTTAAACCCAAGAATGGGATGTGGCTATCCTTAAAACGAAGAGCAGGGACTAAAATTTAGGTAGTGGATTAATTTAATAAACATTCTTTGTAATTTACTGTACTTGTCACTTATTACTGTGCACCGGTCATGATGATAATAAAGTTATGATCGATGCGTCTACCACATTCATGACCTTAGACTTTATTTGTAGTGGGTTTAATTACAAAAACGCTTAATCAACAAGTGTAAATTATACCCAAAGGACATGGCACAACCCCATATTTATTCAATATAAGTGAAATATAGTGCTAGGAAATGCCCCACCTTTAACACACTTTATAAAAAAAAAGATCAATGAAGAAAGAAATATGAATGTTTTCTTAATTACCGATACAAAACCTTGTTTCAAACTCGCATTTAGATTAAACCTGAATTTCCTTTACGGGATCATAACACCGCATTTTTTATATACTTAATAAAATTCAATCCCTTTAAAATTTAAGCAATAAACTGCAAAGATTTCTACAATAACATATTTCTGTTCTTAAAATAAACCCATCACGAGCCATCATGAGTAATGATTTGACTCTTTGAGCAAATAATTACTGCAGATATTCACTCACTTGACTATGACAAGCAAATAACTGACAATATAATCTTATCATTTTTTGTTCATCCCGGCCACTACTTCAACTAATTACCTTCAATTCAATACTGATCTTTTTGCAGATTCAAAGTCATTCAAGGTTGAGAGGCGGATGGACTGCAGCGGATTTAAACGATTCAAATAGAAATGACCGATTACATTAATCATGAGAATGACAGACTTGTATGGAACTTGCTACAATAATAATTTCATACTATGTAGAAATACACCTCGGCAGTTTTGCCGACTAATTAAGACTTTGCATGTTAGCTATTCGTAGCAAATATGCACATATACCATCCAAGGATGAGATATAGCTATAAACATGCATTCCAGTCCTTCCAGGCATATATTCTATACTGGATAGAATGGAAAGCGTTTGTGTGGTATTTGGTAACGTGACTGTTTTTTGCAGCTTACATTTCCCATTCTGGACACGACACACAAATTAAACTGTTGCCGTACTCTTGTTATAACTGACGCAATCCTGCAAAAAATCAGCAACCCATTCTGCAAATAAGTACGAAATTGTATAGCAACAGCTCCGCAAAAAGACTAGCATGGCTGGAATCGCGTCCGAAGGTTTGAACTTGGACTTTGTTTGGAGTCGCATTATTCGTCCAACAATCTAATCAACGCAACGTGATAAATTTATAACAAACACTTAAACAGGAAATATAAGGCGACGTGTTGTTGTTGTTTATTAAAATTATTTGATGCACAACATGTTACACGAGCACTGATTATGATCTGACTTGTGGTCAGAATTAAGGGCATAAACAAGCCAAACCAGTCTGTGAAACCTGTAACAAGTGTCTTTGTTACATAACCTGTGATAAAAGTGACTCATTGTCATAGTCTGCACACAATTTTGCACAAAGTGGCGTCAGCATAACCTCGATCTGCAAACAAAACTCACAACATAAAATTTTCATACAAATTTTACTTCATTACAGAATTAGCATCGAAAGCGACAATATTTCCAATAAACTTGCAGTTTTAAACCGTATCAAATCTTGTCTTATTTCCAAATCCTTTCAAAATGGGAGTATTCATGATACTCTTTGGATTAGCCGTCCTAATTTTCCTGCTATTTCAATATTTCGGGCATAAAAGCCGGTCTTATTTTGAATCCAAAGGAATACCATACATGGGAAATGGATCCCTTCGTCTGCTACTTAATATGTTTAAAGGCATCGGACTTTTGGAGGATATCAATATTCAGTACAAAGTTTTGAAATCACGAAATATAAAAGTTGCAGGTGAGATTTTTTGCAATCTTTAATTCTGCTTGGTTCCCAAAAATAACGGGTTTAATAAATCTTCATGATTTACCAGGCGCGGACGACTTCGGTATGAAAACGCTCATCATCCAAGACCCTGAACTTCTCCGATCCGTCTTCGTCAAGGATTTCGACCATTTTGCCAATCGACGAGAATTTAAACTCTCCAAAAATGACTGGCTCTTTGCAAAAATGTTATTCTCGCTGAAAGGCGAGCCTTGGAAAGTCCTTCGCTCAAAACTTTCCCCAACTTTTACCACAGGAAAGATAAAGCGTCTCTTCGGAGTGTTTGATACTTCGGGGAAAAAATTTGTCAAATTTTTGGAGCAAGAAGCTTCCCTTAGTCCGGATTCCGAGATGGACATTAATGAGGGCTACTCCAAATTTACGATGGACATTATTGCCAGTGCTGTTTGTGGTATGTACTTTTTTAAGAATGTAACGATTTTCAATATTAATTAAATATTGATTGATTAATTCGTCATAGGTATCGACTCCCAAGCCTTTAATCAGAAAGAGCCCTCAATGTTTGAGAAAATGGGTATGAAGCTCCAGCTTCAATTCGGAGGCTTACAAATCCTCAAGTTAATAGTGATGTTCACCCTGCCCAAGATATCGGATTGGTTTGGCTTATCATTCTTTGATAGGAGGGTAAGTCGCGGTGACGTACTCGCCAAATTGTACTTATCTGGTTGGATCTGTTTATAGTTTTTTTCTGAATATTTGTAGGTTGAAGACTTTTTCTCCACCGCAATCAAATCCTCAATTCATGATCGTCAAGATAAGAATGAAAAGCGAAATGATTTCATTCAATTAATGTTGGAAGCACGAGAAGATAAGCTTAAAACTGATGAGGCCGAGTTAGACAATTTTGAGAAGGACGCCATGATAAAGGATCAGACTGCTTCGGACAAGGACAAGGCATCCACGGAAAATCTTCTGGATGACGATGGAATCGTTGCAAATTCCGTTCTTTTCATGCTGGCTGGATATGATACCACCCAATCACTCCTGACTTTTTGCGCCTACTCATTAGCCCTTAATCAAGACGTCCAAGATAAGTTGAGAGCGGAAGTGGAGTCCGTGCTGGATGAGAATGATGGAGAATTCACTTACGATGCCATGAATAAGATGACGTATCTGGACATGGTTATTAATGGTTTGTGCAAATATGTTTGCAACTAGTAATAGAATCAGAGATTAAAATGGCAAATATTTTTTTTACAGAAACGCTAAGATTTTATCCACCAGCACCTGCTACGGACCGGGGTTGCACCATGGACTACAAGGTACCCGGAACGGACTTTGTTCTCAAGAAAGGACAAGGAATTATTGTGCCTATTTATGGACTTCATCACGATGAAGGTATCTGATAATTGGGATAATCATGAAAGGAAAAAGTTCCAATACTTATTAATTTTTTACAGAATACTATCCAGAACCGGAAAAGTTTGACCCGGAACGGTTTTCTCCAGAGAATAAAGGGAAAATTAACCAATACGTATTTTTGCCGTAAGTTCCGCAAAAAATTTACTGTGTGTGCAGTTAGATGTTTCTAAATTAACTTCATAAACTTTGTAAATTTTTCTCGGACACAGATTTGGCCAAGGTCCCCGTAATTGTATTGGTAAGTATTTTGTTTGATGTCTGATATAAGGTAAATTGGAAAACCTTCACATTTCTCTAACATATTCTTTTATTGCAGGCATGAGGTTCGCACTTGCTGAAGTAAAAGTTGCGATTTCCCATTTGGTCCACAATTTTAGGATTGAGCCCAGCAAGAAGACTCTGATCCCTATGAAATTTTCAAAAGCAAACTCTCTGAAACCTGAAGGAGGAATGTTTCTTGCCCTCAATAAAATCCAGCACTAAGACATCACGTATTTAATAGAAGTAAGACCAAAGTTACCAAATTTTCAATTTTGTAGATGGCCGAAAGTATTACATAAAGTGGCATTTAATAAATACCCCGAATACGGTACCACTAAAAACCCCAGTTAAAGTTTTCCAATCAACCAATCAATCAATCAATAACATAATCCAACATCCCTCGACACCTGTGAACAAATTCTGACTATTCCGCATAATTTGCATCTGCTCCTCTCACAGATAATTGAGATTAATTTAATGTATCACAATACATGCTTGAGAATGAAATTCACGATAAAATGATTCCCATGAACCACACTAAACTGCCCAAATGCTTATGAATTACGTTAATACCAATAAATTCGGCAAACTACAAACCTATTCGAAATGGAAGCCACACTTTTACTCATAGCTTTGACAATATTCTTCAAAATATTGCTTACCTACCATTGTTCGGCACTATCAAAACAAATATTTTTACGAATCCAAAGGAATTCCATACTTCGGTGATGGCACCTTATCCCAAATTTACTCCTCCTTGAGAGGTATCGACCCCTTGACATCTGCTGCTCAAAGTCAGTATTTCCGCCTAAAGTCCACACCCCATAGGATCGCCTTAACCAAAGATTTTGGAAAGTTATCATTCCTCGTTGGAAATCTACCCCTGCTCAAACAGATCCTTGTCAAGGATTTCTCGAATTTTGAAGACCGACGGAAATTTCCTTTACCCAAGCACGAGACGATTTTTAAAAAGTTACTGTTTTCCTGTTCAAATGAGGATGGGACATGGAAATCTTTAAGAAATCAGTTGAGTCCGGTTTTCACCACGGAAAAACTCCGAAGTCTCTTCCCTATTTTTGAGGAATCTGCCGGAAAGTTTGTAAATTATTTGGATTCTTCTCTCCTTAACCAATCTTGCCATTCATCTGGCGAAATAGATTTTTGCCAAGCTTATTCAAAATATGCAATGAGCTCCATCATATCTGCAGTATGTGCAATAGACTTCAAGGCATTTGATGGAGAGGAACACTCTCGTTTTGAAGAAATGGGGAAAAAGTTTCAAGTTTTTGATTTCGTCAAAATGGTCGTGTTAATGATGACACCAGATCTTGCAGGGATTTTGAAGCTTTCCTACTTTGAAAAAGATGTAAGGACATATGCAGAAATGTTCCAAACCTTTAATAACATGTGCATAATTGTAGGCTCAAGAATTTTTTACAAAAGCAATTCAGACATCTATGCAAGATTATTGTAAAAACATCGACAAGAGTAGAAAGGACATCATTAAAATAATGCTGGAACAAAGGGAAAAGTCCCAAAACCGTCAACAGTGTTCCAACAAGGTCTCTTCAGAACTAATGGACGACGACACAATAGTCGCAAACTGCTTTCTCTTCATTCTAGCTGGACTTGACACGACGAAATCTGTCCTAACATTTTTCACATATGCCGTCGCCTTATGTCAAGATGTTCAGGACTAGTTGAGGACCGAAGTGCAAGAAACAATGGACAAAAATGGGGGACAACTCTCATACGATGCGATTGGCGGAATGACTTATCTTGACATGGTTATTAAAGGTTCGAACATATTTCTTATCTTAGTAGAATCTTTTTGATATGACCTTATCAAAATGTCCCCAGAATCTGAGAATGTATCCCACCAACCCCTCCATAGATCGAGATTGCACACTCGACTACAGAGTGCCTTTACCAGGGATTGATCTCATTATCAGAAAAAATCAAGGCATCGTAATTCCCGTGTATGGAATTCATCACGACTCCGAATATTTTCCAGAGCCGTACAAATTCTGCCCGGAAAGGTTTTCTCCAGAAAATAAGTCTTCAATTGATCCGTACACTTGGCTCGGGTTTGGAATAGGGGGTCGAAATTGTATTGGTGAGTTCCTCATAATATATGTAATTGATTTGCGATTAATTGATTATTAGTGATTTTAAATAAAAGCATTTGCATTTTTGTTTAGGGAAAAGATTTGCTCTTCTACAAGTAAAAGTTGTGATTGCACTACTTATCCAGAACTTTAAAGTTTCGCCATCATGCCGAACCCTGGTTCCGATGCAGTTCGAAAATTCCACGATCCTACGCCCAAAAGGTGACCGGATGTGGTTGGCAGTGACAAGAATTAAGCATTAATTCCAATTATAGTAAAAATTAATAATTTCTGAGGATAGAGAAGCCCAGAGAAGATTACTATGCAAGAGTAACCCAGTTTCAAACCCAGTCTAACCTTGAACTATACGCAATTAAGGGTTTATCTCAACTAATAATTTATTAAATTTGATAATTTGTGTTAACTAATTCTCTGGAAAATGGTTTGACATTCGTATTAAATGATTACTATCTTGTAGAGTTGAGGGCTTTATATACAAATTCCCAGAACTGAGTTGCGTGCGTATCTTCATTCCAAAATATTTATCTAATTGCTCTACTTGAATCCGTGAGATCCTCGCTCGTCACGTAATTTGGCCATAATCATTCATACAGATAAGACCTTAGAGCATATAATAATATTATATACTTGTAGGATAAGCAAACAAGGCAAAATGACACTCTCTCCTATTTAAATAAATACTGATATATGCACCAACAAAGTGTCAAATATTCGGCATACCGATTATGTTTTTTAAAGTATTAATGCTCCAGTTTCCAGCTCACATCAATTTTAACGCTCTGTTCACAGAAGTTACTAGATCAGGGTGAGCCGAATGCAGTTAAGGGGTCGAATATTTAAATAAGACAAGAAAATAAGCCACACAAACACAGGTAAGACGCAAATTCAACTCGAGGTAACTGACCATACCAAAGTTATACTGATATCACCCACGTTTTAAACCACGAAATAATAATTGAACCCCGATTTTAGCTTTGTAACTCCTTTTACGCCCTGGATAGAAATACAAACAAAAAGGTTGCTTTCTCAGAAAGGGATATTTTATTACACAATTAAACCAAACAAGGTGCTTACACTTGTCTGAAAAGTGTTGTCGAATGGCATGTAGTTAATTTAGCTTGACTTTCTTTATAAATCTGCATTCCATTCAATATCCTTTCCATTCGAAGGAAGATGAGTAAAACACAGTTTAAAAAAGCTTTTTACATGCACAACTCTTTACGATCCATAACAGAATTATAACGATTCTCCAGTCTCACATTTCTTTGTTGGCTGCATGCACTTGTCTCAGTTCATGTAATGCGATAATTATTCTAGTTTCCTTTCTGGGAAAGAGTTTCCATAAAATTATTTTCATCTCGTTTCAGTCGTGAGTTGAGTCCTGATTCCTGCAGTGTCCTGGAGAAGAGATTGGACAAAAAAGTTTTCGAAAATTTTGATTCTGGACAGTTTTAAGTTCCTGGCTTGAATTTTGCTTAGGCACACCCAAGCCAAATCATGGAGATGGTCTGGATGTTGCTTGTTTTCGCCTTTTTTCTCGGCCTAATAATCCTCCGACGCCAAGCCCTCCAAGACCGGGATTACTTTGAGAAGCAGGGAGTTATGTATCTGGGCAATCGAAGTTACGCCATGCTCTACCAACTCCTGCGAGGGACAACAATTGAGCAAAATATTTCTGAATGGTACTCCCTCATGGCGAAAAAGGGACAAAAGATTGCGGGTATGAAGGAATTCGGCGTCAAAGTTCTCACCGTCACGGATCCCGAGCTACTGAAGGCAATCCTTATCAAGGATTTTGACCATTTTAAGAATCGACGAGAATTTGAAGTCCCCAAGGAAGAAGTGCTGTTTGGAAAAATGATATTTGCACTCCGGGACAAAGAGTGGAAAGATTTGAGGTATGTAATGAACAGGAGTTGGCAATTCCAGCAATTGTATTATGAATGAAACCAAGTAATTTATCTGCAGATCAACTATAACCCCAGTTTTCACCACGGGAAAGATAAGGCGTTTGTTTCGCCTTTTTAAACTAAGTGGGGATCAATGTATAACATATTTAGAGAAAAATATCCAAAACGCCAGCCGACTCGGCGATATTTCTCAAGATACGGTTGAAGTCGATTTTGTTCCCATAATTGGAAAGTATACCATTGAAATTATTTCTACTGCCGTTTGTGGGATCCAGAGCAAATCCTTTGAATGTATCCAACCCTCCGTGATGGAAGTTATGTCGGGAAAATTGGCGTTAGAATTCGGACCACTTCAAACATTGAAAATCCTGTTGATCATGATCTTCCCTATTGTGGCAAACTTCTTCAAAATGGCTTTCTTTAACAAAGAGTCTGAAGCATATTTTATGTGGGCTATTAAACAAACCATTAAAAATCGAGAAGATCCCAAAAACAAGGACAAGAGTTGGGATGACTTTATCCAACTTATGATTGAAGGGAGGCGAGGAACTGGGAAGAAGGATGGCGACGAAAATGGCGACAAATCCGGAGATACGCCGCCGGATGAAGATGGCGAAAGGTCACTGGAATTCTTGAATGATGACTATATCGTGGCGAATTGCGTTTTATTCATCCTCGCGGGTGAGACATTCTGCATTTTTGCACACATTTTATGCAAATTCAAGTTACTTTATAACGTTTTTTTTTAAATTGCAGGTTATGACACCACTCATGCAGCCCTGTTGTTTGGATTGTATTCACTCGCATTAAATCCGGATATGCAGGAGAGATTAAGGAAGGAAATTGAGGAAGCTGTGGAACACGAGGCCCTTAAGGAGTCAGGATTCTTGACATATGACACTCTCCATACGTTAAAGTATCTCGACATGATTCTTAATGGTATGAGTTTGGGTGTTTCGGCAGGAATGCCAATTATTTGATTAATAAAAATTTTGATTTTTTCAGAAACCCTGAGACTTTACCCACCCACCATTATGTTTGATCGTGGATGCACAAAAGACTACCAAATTACTCCAGAATATAAGTTGAAAAAGGGCGAGGGTGTTATTATTCCCTTGCTTCCCATCCATCGGGATGAAAGGTATTATCCGAATGCACACAAATTCGACCCGGAAAGATTTTCGGAGGAAAACAAGTCGAAAATTAGTCCCTACACTTATCTCCCGTTTGGAGGTAGGGTTTTGCAATTTTAAAGCAATTTTATGTCTAGTCATTAATATTTTATTGCAATTTATTAAAGTTCTAAATGGTGCTATGCAATTTTTATTTTTCAGGTGGACCCCGTAACTGTGCTGGTAAGATTTAGAATTTAATTTTGACACTAAAATAGAAATTTATTTTAATTGACTTTGCAGGAATGAGATTTGCACTAACGGAAGGTATGATATTATTAGTTTAGTTCAGGTCTGAAAACATACCGATCCTATGAAACTAATGAAACATACCATATAATTTTAGCTAAATTAGGAATTGCAATGTTAGTGTATCATTTCAAATTGGAACCTTCAGCCAATACTCCGATACCCATGACTTATAAAAATGGAAATATGTTGAAGCCCAAGAATGGAATGAAGTTAAACATTACAAAAATTCCACGGTCCAAACCGGTCCCGGATAACGTGTCATTTTGATTATGAAAAGTTTTAAAGTTGGAGACAATCGTCATTTGGCATGATATTTCTTTAATATTTTATCTGACTAATGGGTCAATTACCACCAACGCTTTGCTTAGAAGTTTGTTATTTACTCGTATTTATTTTTGCGACATCTTGGAATTTGTACATGACAATATTATATAATCACAATATGAAGAGTGACTAATTTTCTCCACCGAAAAAATCAATTTATAAAATGAAACAACTTAGATTTAGAGTTATGGTAAATTATCAGTACGTTCTAATCAGTCCATTAAATAATATGTACAATTTTAACGTGAATGAGCTGTGGACAAAACACTATTTATGCAACTATTAAACTATTAATCAAACACTTGGTCTATCCCAAAAAAGTAAAAACACTCGGATGTGGAAAAAGTGACGACTAAAAAATCCGTAATTAATACCAATCCGGCCTTTTTACAACATAAGTTAGATTATCCGATTGGATGGACTCGACACAAGGTCCATAAAAGCCGACGACATAATTACTCCCATCAATTGGAGCCGTGTATTGAGTAGCAATGAGAATAATGTCGATAAGATGTCCGATAAAGAAGAACCCTAGCGTACAACATTTAAGTGCCCCCATCCCGACATGACCCAAGTAAAAACGGTCTGCTCCCAAAAAACCGAGAAAAACTGAGAGCAGTAGAGCAACGTCGTAATTGTAACCATTTCTAGGAACCATACGAAACCAGATCCGTAACAAAGTCATTGCAAAATTAAAGTAAATAAATATGCATCAATGTTCTTACGTCCATTTACAGGGAAATTCTTTATAAAAGAATTTGTCATCCGTCTCCTTACATTTTAAACCATCTGCGACTTCGCATTTTACTGGTTAATTAACAAAACAGTTATCATTTCATTTAGTAAATTACTGTAAATACAAATTAACCTAATTTTTTACAAACCTTTGGCAATATTCTGTTTCGTACAGTCCTTCAACTGCTGAGTGGCTGGGTCAATGGTTTCATTACAGCGATATTGACCCATTCTTAATGTACTGCATTCAACTTCAATTAAAGTCTGAAATTAAATCAATAACAAACTTTTTTGAATTAAAGTTTTCGAAAATTGATTCCTGCCAAATACTATTAATCACTAGCATCAGGCACAAGTGCAATTACTAACTTTAACTACAACTTCCATTAGTAATTTAACAAATTAATCCTTTAAAAAGACTGACTTTTTAAAAAGTAACAATTCCTCAAATTTTGAAGTACTTACAAAATCCCTGTCCTCTGACGACGAGTCCTGTCCTAAATTAGGTGGGAGGAAGACCAGCAGGGCTAAAGTACCCCACACGAGGGATTGTGTGTACATTTTGAGAAAGTTTCAAAAACTTTCACTATAAAAAAAACATTTAAAATTATTTATTTTTGTAAATTCTGTATTTTATTCCAGAACGGATTTCCTGAGAATTTCAGATGAGCAAAAGTGGTGGTGGGCAATGCAAGAAATTCTCAATTTGTCTCAATCCAAGAATCAGTTTCTCAAATTTTTTGCAAAATTGTCTCAAATTTCTTCAAACTTTTGTGAAATAAGGGTTTTTGCAACTCCCAGAAATCAGCGAATTTCATTTTATTAACAGTTTTATATCCTTAAATTCATGAAAATCCTAAAAATCACTGGAGAAAGTAGTTTATAAGAAAGTTACTTGGGAAAGAAGAGGTTTAGTTTTATATGCATTTTACAGAATTGGATGCATATCCCTGAAAAGTTAACGGTACCCTTTATTGCTTAATTGGGAATATTCTAATGTAGAATTTTATTGAGAGCAAGAAACATTCCTCCTTCCGGTTTTAAAGAGTTTGTTGATTGATACTTCATAGGAATCAGAGTCTTCTTGCTGGGCTCAATTCTAAAATTGTGGATCAAATGGCCGACTGCGACTTTTACTTCGGTCAATGCGAACCTCATGCCTGTTAATGAGACAATAATTTATTACTGGAAATTTAAGAGATTATCACTCAAATAGTATCTCGTCTTACCAATGCAGTTCCTTGGGCCAGAGCCGAATCTACGGAGAACAAGTAAGCAAGTGAATATTGATACTAAATCTTATATTTATTTTGAAAATACAATGTAGAATGTGGGACACATACGGCAAATAGGCGTACTGATTGATTTTTCCTTTGTTCTCAGGGGAAAACCGCTCCGGATCAAACTTCCCAGGATTTGGAAAGTACTCGGGATCATGATGAAGACCATTGATAGCAATTTGGATACAGTCACCCTTTTTTAACGTGTACTTTGTGCCAGGCACTTTATAATCCATTGTGACACTTCGGTCCGTCATCCCTGCTGGAGGGTAGTACCTTAGGGTCTCTGGAACATTACAAAAAGTAAGTAGTCAGCTATATTCTTGTGCAAAATTAATACCCTCTACTCACCCTGTATGACCATATCCATATACGTCATCTTCTGCAGCGAGTCGTAAGTAAATTCTCCATCATTCTCTTCCAGTTGCGTCTCAACCTCCGTCCTTAGCTTATCTTGGACGTCTTGATTCAGTGCCAAGGCATAAGCCAAGAACAACAGGAGAGACTGCGTCGTATCAAACCCGGCCAGGATGAACAGCACACAATTCGCCGTGACCCCGATATCATCCAACATGTCGGCGTTAGCCCCTAGGAGAGAGTTTCCAGTGATTTTGGCGTCCTTCTCAAAGTTGTCCAGTTCACTCTCGTCCGTCTTTAGCTTATCTTCTCTCGCCTCAAGCATAAGCTGAATGAAGTCATTCCTTTTTTCTCCACTCGCTTTCCTCTGCTTGATTGCCGATGTTATTCCAGACGTAAAGAAATCCTGCATTTCCATATCTAAAAATTTGCCAATCAGTAATTAGGTCTGTGCAACCTCGCTTTAAAATGATTTTGCCAAAATAATAACCATACCAAACATGGAAAGACCCATAAGAGTCGTCAACTTTGTTGAAAGAAGCATGACAAGAATCTTCAGGACTTGAAGCCCCCCAAAATTTATTTGGAGCCTTGACCCCATCTTTTCAAACAGGGAAGGTTCCACTTGATTAAATGCTTGAGAATCAAATCCACACACAGCACTTGCAATAATGTCCATTGTAAATTTAGAGTAGCCATTGGTAAGATCCATCTCCCCATTTGGAGAAGAAGCCATCTCGGACTCGACAAACTTTACTAATTTCTTTCCAGAGATATCAAAAAGAGAAAAGAGACGCTTGATCTTGCCCGTGGTAAAGGTTGGAGAAAGTTTGGATCGTAATGCCTTCCATCGGTCGCCTTTTACGGCAATAAGCTATGATAAGCATAAACATTTAGACACTTGAAGTATGTGGATAAGACGAGAAACTAACCATTTTTGCAAATAGATAATCCTGCTTGGGGAAATCGAATGTCCTCCGATCAACAAAGTGGTCGAAATCCTTCACCAGCACAGATTTTATGAGCTCTGGATCTATGATGATGAGAGTAGGTTGACCAAAATCTAGGCCACCCGCAACTTTGGCGTTTGCCGATTTTAACCGGGTATACAGGAAGGAAAAACTTTCAACAAAGCCAATCCCTTTAAGGCTGTTAAGGATGAAACGATAAGTTCCATTGCCAACATAGTAAACTCCCTTGGATTCAAAGTCACGCTTTGTTTTTTTATCTAAAAGGAAAAGTAGGGCCAGTAGAAATATTATGGAGAGGAAGATTATAGCGAAAGTCCCCATTTTGACAAGTTTTTGCAAAAAATTTCTATTTAAGGTCGAGCGAAGTTTGTTCCAGACCGACTCTGGAGACTGGACGCGACCAACTACATACAATCAGATTACATAATGCAGTCAAAAGCATCAACAGAAAAATGACCTTGTAAAACATAATTGCATCGGCAAATATAGCAGACTGTGTATAAGTAAATCTGCCAATTTAGCAGGACAACAGATACGGAGTACATGTACATGCTACAGGACAGGCAAAAAAATTGTTAAGCAAAAAATGACATTGAATCATAAAGGCAAAGGCGTAACTAGTGTAATCAAATGACCGATAGTTAGTTGTCGAGTGCTCTTTAAAGTCTTTAAAGTCTTTTTTGTTATTATTTTTTATTAGACACACTGGAATGACATAAGTGCATATAACATGGTCGCTGATTTGATGATTGGCTATAATTTGTAATCTTAAAGGATGTTTTTTTTCAAAGATGTTTCATGGATAACTAATTTATTGTGTCACATCTATTAATATCGAAACGCTTGCATTTAGCTGCAGGGTCCAGAAATATGCCGAAAAAACCCGAATTTCAAAATTTGATCTGTCTGTGCGACAATTGAAAATGAACTAATATTCAATTTGATCTGTCCCTATTTCAAAATTCTGGATATATATGTAACAGATTTTTACTTGCCAATAATTTGACAACGCCATGTAATTCATTGTAGTACCATTTAGCCGATGTGATTAGGATCTTAGTCTCACAAGAAATCCAATCTGTCAAAGATCACAATCTGGAGTTCCGTTACATCTCATCTCATTAACCAATCCTGCCGTAATGACTACCTGTCTGAATCTATTTCAAACAATATTTTTTACACTCATAACTCATTTCTTTGCAAATATTCACCTATTTTTATGACGTGCCATTTTCCCATTACTTCATTTACCACCTCGGTTTCAAAATGTGAGTAAGTTGTTACATCTCACAAATCCATTGTTAAAACAAATGCTAATATTTTACCATCTCAACTGCCAGTAGGTAGTAAAATATGCAATTCAATTGCAATGCAACTACCACACCACTGACTAACTACCATCTCAACTAATATGAGGTGATTGTCCTGTCGGTTACGGGTAAGACTTGCCGATTCAAGAATATGAAGCAAGTAAGACAAAACTACGTTATGAAAAAAGGCCAGAGGGGATTCTTCCCCAATACCAAGTGCAAGTTCACCGTTTGCTTTGGTTTTCGAAGTGCAAGTAGAAGTACCGGTATCTTGTCTTATTTTGTGGTAGCAATACCCACCAGTGTGGTAAACGAAGTAAGGCAGGTAAGTAAAGGGTTGAGACAAAGTTGGATTACTACTTCCTTAAAAATCTGCACTTGTCTTCAACCAGTTCCACATTACAGGTGAGTTGAGCTAAGCTTATTTTCTTGAAAAGGTTTTAAAACTAAGTGTTTTAGTTAGGCAAGGAATTGAGTTTTGTTTTACTTCACAAAGTTAAATATTAAACCTTTTTTGTATAAATAGCATTTTTTAACAAGTCAAGTTCAGTTCCAGTCAATATAATAGCTCACCAAGAAAAAATCTAACCTAGGTAAATATATGGTTGACATTGTTAAAAAACTGGGATTGTTCAAACATTTAGAGGCTTTTTGTTTAATGGCATTCATAAAATAGAGCCACGTTGCATACTTGTGAAAATATTAGAAATACAGAAGTTACTGGCGTCATCAGCTTCATAGAGGATCCGTCACTCAATTCATAAGCATTGTGTTGTTGGGCATTCTTCCTGTTGCAGCTTAATCGAAACTAGTTATTCGATAATTTGAAGTTCAAATTTTGAACGCGATTTATAATTTGTGGTACTTTTGTGGAAAAGTTTGTAATTTATTTAGAATTTGGAATTGTACCGGGATAGAAACTTCATATCTGGGTAGGTGTGAGTATTAAAAATGCATTTAATAACCCATTTTGAGACAATACTGCATTTTAAAGCGGAAGTCAGGTCGGTGTCGATATGAATGAGAGCCAGTAGTAGCTGAAGTTCCCAGTTCCCACGGTTCATTAACACACTATTTGTACAAGAACATCCGTAAAATGCACATGCAAAAACTAGGTTTCTAGTCTCGTAGTAGAAACCATGTTGTAAATTATCTGGATAACGTGTAAAAGTAATTTCCATTAATTTCAGAATAAATATTCCAAATTCCGAGGAAAATGAGACTCGCAGCTTTCAGCACACTTTGTGTCCTACTCCTTGTGACGCAGGGTAATGGACAAGAAGCCGAATTCATTAACGTGGTCAAAGACTTACTGCAGGGGGATGAACTCAAAACATTCCAAAGTAAGTGACAAGAAATCACATTTATTTTTTATCACCTTACTGACTTCCATAATTCACACCCTGAATTTCACAGACGCCTACGCCTCCCTCCCACTCGAACTCCGCGACAAACTGACCAAAGACCTTCTCTCCAATCCGGGAAAACTCGGGAAAGACATCATGTCCATGATGGGTCCACAAGTGCAAAATCTTCTCAACACCTTTGGAGGTTTTGCAAATAACGCCAACAAAAAGCAAGCTCCAGAATCCAACTCCATCGAGGTTGACGAAATGTCGATGGATTACAACAAACAGGGTCAACAAAAACAAAAGAAACCTTCCGACGGAGGTGGTGGCCTGGATTTTGGTCCGCTTGGCTCCATGTTGGGCAACCTTGTCAGTACCAACCCCCAAATGTTGATGAACATGGTGCAAGGTTTCGTCTCCGGAGGTGGTGCCGGTGCCGGAGCCGGTGGTGGCTTCTCTTTCGAAAGTATTACAACAATGCTCACACAACAATTCGATTTTGACACGCTTATGTCAATGGCATCCATGTTTACTGGATCTCCTTCTACCGGAGGAACCGGCGGAGTCCGAGGGGAAGGAGGGAATGACGGCAAACCTGCCAAGGGAATCGCAGAATTTCTGCAACTCCAACAAATTACCAAGATGTGGACGGATTTTGCCAAGTCACCCGTAGGTCAAAAGGTTAATCGTGTCCTGCCTCGGCTCCTTAAGGCTGAAAGCCTTCCGGATGCGTTGAGAATTGTGGAAAAGGAAACTGCGTTCCGATTTGATCAGGTTCTGAGACAATTTGAGGATCCTACTGTTAGAAAAATCTTTGTGGCGCAGTTGGTTCGACCCATTGGCCAATTTGTGAAGGGGTTCAAAGTTCCTGCAGACTTTAAAAAGGTGATGAATCGGGCTGACGAAGTTTTTAGCAAGATGGAATTTGCGTCGACGGTCAAAGAATATGCGGATCCTATTACGCAATATATTAGGTAAGTGGTCAAATATTTGGGAAAGTTTCTTACTATTTTGTAGCATAATTATTTGATTCATTTTTTCAGAGAAACTTTTAAAATCACAAAAGAATCGCTGTTAGACCTGAGCCAGGAAGATATTGAAAAGATTGCGAGTGACATTCTCAACAAGGAAGTCCTCCTCCCCCTGACTTATGTTCATGATGCTTATCAGAAAGCCAGAGAGAATACAATTTGTGCAAAATTCGTGTTTTGCCAATTGAATCGAAACTTTTACAACACAAATTTTATTAGGAGACATGTTATCAAGACTGCGAGGTTTGTGCAAATAGAAATTTTTAGTGATCTCCACTATTATGAAATTTGGTCAAGGATTTTATTAAATTATTAATGAGATGCCTTATTTTCCCATATCGTAGCATAATCTCAGCTTTCCAAGCATCCGAAGCAATGAAGAAAGACGCATTTTCTGGACTTTACGAATTTATTCATACCGGAGCAGAAGGATTTGATTGCACGGTACGAAAACTTTTCGAAACTTTTTTTAAAAATATCTTAAAAATGTGAAATGTTTATAATTTAATCGGTTTTGTAGACTGGACAAAGCAACTTTTGCCTAGAATTGATGCACACAACGGCTCATAATGAACTCTAAATTAAAATCTTATAATGTATTCAATTACTATGCAAAAAATATCTGACTTTCCTTCCTATGTGCGAAAGAATTTGAAATTTTTAAATTTTGGTGGATTGTGAAATTGTGAGTGTATGTGGTTCGTGGAATTTTAAATATGTATGAATTTTTAATCACTAACCTTTCCGGGTTGTAATATTTATTGTAGTATTATTGAAATGAGGGGAAGTTAGAATACGCTATTTATTTGTTTGATTGCTATTTTATAAATGTGATGTTGATGATTTTATCAAAATAAAAAATACATAAAAATTTGAACATTGCTTGTTCAATTATCTAATAAAAATCAAAGATAATCAAATCTTAAGTCGATACATATTTTCAAACACACAAACTTTTTCTTAAAGTCGTCAAACTATGGCAAAAATGGATCCGTTAGCGCTAAAAATCAACACCACACCCACAAAGTAAAACCATATCGACTCACCTACCGACCTACCTCGCTCAGCATTAATTAGTTCAGACTCCGTCAAGATACTTTTCAGAAATTAGTGAGATGGACGAGCAGGAATTAGCAAGTATGGTCATCTCCAACGAATTGGTAAAAATTTGGACAGTAAATCGTCTGAAGGAAACTGTAAACTTTAATATTTTGATGCTTTCTTCATCCAGATTTTGGACAACATCTACAAATTTCTCCCCCTTCGAAGTTTGAAGTCCCTTCGCCTGGTGTCCAGCTTTTGGAAGGATGTCTCTTTCTCAACGCTCAAGAAAAGGGACATGGTTGTCAAATTGAGGCGGTCGCGGTCTAATGGAACGATGATGGAACGCTTCCTGGAAGACGTCCAAACAAGTCCTTTTACCTTCCGAAATTTCCATCTGGATTTCTACACCTGTGGCCGTGTCACTGAGAATGGGATCGATGCCTTTTGGAACAGAATTGGACCTTCTATTGAAAATCTCCGATTGCTTGGAGTTCGAATGGTGGGATTGGAAATTGTCCGGGACATCTTTTTCAATATGTGCCCAAATCTGAAGAGCATTTCCCTCGAGGAGTGCCAATTCCTGGATACTTTGGTTGGAGGACCAGATACACCAATGTAGCTATTTAACATATTTACGACAATGCACTAATTCAGCAGATTAATTTTAAGTGCGAAAACGGGAGCTAGATTTTAGCAAAAAATTTGAGCAAGCTAAAATTATTCTTACATCCTCTCATTCTTTCTGCTTGCCAATTGCTAACAATTACATCTCATAAAAAATGTTTCAATCTTACAAATAGTACCGACTTGTATATGTATTTGTGCATAAAATTAAAATATCAAATTCGTCATTTGACTCCATTTTTATTGATTCTGTACTCATAAATTACAAGATTGATTCTTCACTTATATACAGCTACTATTATTGTAATTATGTACTTAATTTAGGATAAATTGGAACAAAAATCTATAATATTCTACTTTATAACAACATTTAGCTTAATATAATATCCGAATGTCCAGCCAGCACAGGGAAAATCAATGGAAAGAATTTTGCAGTTAGCAGACTTGTATTAATCGTACTTGTCACATTACACAATACAGAATACGAAGAAAATGGATCGACGAGAGATGTTATTACGATAAGTACAGAGCATAATATTGATGGCAGTCCTTTTGCCTTTAGTTTAGTTCCCTCCTTCTTAGGTCAATCGAATCTACGGTCACAATTCATTTATAGACTAGCTAGTGGTTTTCTTTAAATTCACTATTTCTGGAGTAATTAAAAGTTGATTGGCTTTCCAAAATATGCGGCAAGATTTGCTTCTCTTAAAGCTTCGGAGCAGGTCTGAAAAAATTATTACAAGACATTTTAGGTATTAGATATGTAATTGTGCTATTTTTCGGGTTCCTTAAAAGAAACTTACGGGATGGGCGTGACAAACTCTGGCAACATCTTCGCAGGATGCACCATATTCCATAGCTAAGGCGGCTTCGTTGATCATTTCACCAGCACCCTGGAAGACGGATTAAACATTGAAAAATTTAAGCATTGAAAACTATGTCATTTAAGGAACGGTTTACGCAAGTCACAATTTAGTTTACCGGCCCAATAATATGACATCCTAAAATTCTATCAGTTGTTTTATCTCCCAAAACTTTGACAAAACCATCCGTATCGTTATTTGTCTTCGCTCTACTGTTGGCAGCAAATGGAAATTTTCCAACGTTGTACGCCACACCCTACGAATTCAATACTTATTTCAAAACAATTCTACAGAATCTACAAAGTAAACGTTGTAAAAAAAATACTTACAGCTTGTTTAAGATCTTCCTCCGTTTTGCCAACCCAGGCGACTTCAGGATGTGTGTAGACGACAGATGGAACACAATTATAGTCAATATGAACAGGCATTCCTGTCATCCCTTCACACGCCACGATGCCTTCGTCTTCTGCCTTGTGAGCCAACATAGGCCCATGAATACAATCGCCAATAGCGTAAATACTAACAAAAACAAAAATTAATTACTTCTTATATAGCTATTAATAAACAATGAAACACGATTCAAAATAATTATATGCTCACTTTGGTACTACGGTTTGGAACTTTTCGTTAACAGGAATACGCCCTTTTTCATCCTTGGCAATGCCCAAGTCTTCTAATCCTAAGTTTTCAGTGTATGGGCGACGTCCCACCGATACCAAGAGGACTTCACAGTCAAGCTATTCAAACCAAAACAATTCCTCAGAGTAAGTATATTGTTACAATGAAAAGTTGTAGCCTTATTCTTATTACATTACCTCTTCCTTCTTGCTAGGATCCTTGACATCTTCAACTCCAACCAAAATTCGTCCGCCCTCCTTCCTTGCTCCGGTAACTTTAGTGCTCAGTTTGAATTTGATTCCTTGCTTTGTTAAAATTTTTTGGAAGCTTTTGGAAACTTCGCCATCAATTCCCATACCGCCGATTGTACCAAGAAACTCAACAGCTAAAAAAAAAAAAAAGTTAATAAATATTATTATTCTACTTTCAATAACATGTTGATAAAATTGTCGCAATACCTGTGACTTCAGTTCCAAGTCTTTCCCACACAGATCCCTGGAATAAGGCAACAAGATTAGACACGTTAGAAAAATCTCAGTAATTCGTAGCCAGCTTACCAATTCTAGACCAATAACACCAGCTCCGATAACAATCATCTTGTCCGGAACAGATTTTAAGGACAAAGCACCGGTTGACGAGACAATTTTCTCCTCATCAATCTGAAATCATTTAACAAATTTTTAAAAATGGCACTTCTACTGATATTGCACTCCCCTAACATTTTCACTCATAATCTTACCTCAATTCCAGGGAAGGGCGTGACTTCTGAGCCGGTGGCGATTAAAATATTTTTCGTATTAACCGTCTCCGTCGATCCATCCTCTTTCATTACTGTAACAATATTCTTTCCAGTGATTTTCCCATGCCCAGTAAGTTGGGTGATTTTATTTTTCTTTAGAAGCATGGCGATTCCTCCCGTTAAAGCTTTGACAGCCCCACTTTTCGCTCCCATCATAGCCTCCAGGTCCAATTTGACGTTGTCAACTGCAATAACATTAGATTTACAATCTATTTCCTTTAACACCATGTTATTATTCACTGAAACAAGTCTTACCAATAATCCCCCTATTTTTAAAGTCATGTTGCGCCATGTGGTAGTAATGCGAGTTATTTAAAAGTGATTTAGACGGGATACACCCCACATTTAAGCAGGTGCCTCCCAACGTCGCCCTTTTTTCTATGCACACCGTCTACAAAAGAGAAACATTACAAAATCAATCAATAATCCAGCTTATTCTGACTTTATCTGCAAAAGCTCACCTTCATCCCCAACTGGGCAGCTTTAATGGCGGCGACATAACCACCCGGACCTGAGCCGATGACCACGAGATCGGCATCATGTGAGGCGGACATGGATCTAACGTTTCCACCGTTCGCCTGAATTATGGCGACACGGCGAAGAATTCCCCCTGGAAGCCGGGTCCACACGTTAGCCTGCATAACTGCACCGACTGCTTATCTACCCAAGATAAGGACAAGATAAGAAAGAAGGTCAATTTAGTGAGCTACTGGCTGCTGCTGGGGGAATTAAAAAGAGGGGTCAAAAATCGGAAATCCTGAGGAAATTTTGGCTGGAGTAGTCATGGAATGGAGCTCACGTGAAGGAAAACCCTGACTTCGGGGCGGGTAGAGATTTTTCGGTGATGCAATAGATGGTCAAGAAATAAGATAAGAGTCTTATCATAAGACTGTCATGCAAAAAAAGATAAGTGAGGGATGGGTCGGGTGATGAGTCGTAAAAGCAGGTAATGAAATTGCAAAGAAAGATCATGCATGACATAGTTAGAAATGAATGAGGCTGCGAGAATGGGATTGAGAATCTCAAATTGAGAATGAGATGAATTTGAGATTTTGCGAATATTTGATAAGTTCTTACCTTATAATTACGGCTGCATTGATGAAAAATGAACTTGAACTAATAATTGTAAATAACACTTAAACTAGTATTGTAAATAACACTGGAACAAAACTTGTAAAAAATGAAATAAGGAACGTCACTTCTTGCTAAATTATTATTATAAGTCAGTTTGAAACTTTGTTGTAATAAACTTTTGGATAAGATTGATTCAGATTCGTCAGATTGTGTTAGAGATTTGATGAAGAGATTGCTTGTATAATTTTGATGATGTTAATTTAGAGATTTTTAGGTATTTTAATTGAGCCCGATTTCCTTACATTGTTCCTCCACCCCCACCGTTTGGGCGTGGGCCTTGTTGTCCTCCATTTCCATTTCCAAAGTTCGGCGTAAAGGCAAATGCTCCAGTTCCAACGCCACCACCCTGTCGTGGAGGAAGTCCATTGGGCGCCACCCCTCCAAAATTATTTCCTCTCAAATTATAATCCGCTCTAAGATCCACCAAATAATTTCCAGGCACCTGAAGATTGAGCGTAATAGCAGCCGCATTACCATGAAAGTGATTTTCGATCCCACCCCGGCCCACGCCCACTCCGCCAAATCCGCCACTCCCGCCGCCTGAATTCTGGGCTCCATTCTGCGCCCTCGGCGACAAATTGGTTACTGGAACCGGCCTTGGTGGAAGTCCAGGTGCAGGACCGTCGCCAATCTCACCAGGAGGAGACCAAACTGAATACCCTCGCCTTCCTGGGACGTCCACACCCACGCCCCGAATCCCAATATTTTGCAGTGCACTTGGGAGGCAATTAGCACAAACAATGTATCCACCCCGACTGCTGATTGAACTCCCAGCCCCACCACAACTGGAGCAAGGACATTCTGAAGACATGGTTGAATTCATCGAAGCCATGGAATGGAGACTGTTTTGGGATCCGCGAAAATCGTCGTGGTCGCCAGCGTAGGTTGGGTTGAAACTTGGTCCAGAGGCTGGAGCAGGGGTTAACGGGGTCACATTTGGCGAGATGGGAGGTGAAGATGGAGTGTTCATACTGAGAAAAGCTGGATTCGTGGAGGAGGCAAAGGATGTCGACGACATTGTGGAATTATTGGGATTTGCGGACCGGGTATTCTGGCTGGGACCCGCTCCCGTGGCCGAGAAACCAGGGAACTTCATTGTAAGGGTTTGGAAAGTAAGTGGGTGTGGTTGGGATTGTGAAGTGTTTTGTAGGCTGTTTTGAGAGGAGGTTGTGACACTCTTGGTAGAGAAAAGAAGACTGACAAAGATTTCAGTTATTCTAGAGATAAGACGAAGTAAAGTTTGTATCAATCTTTATCTCGAATTGAGAGTTTTGATACAATGGTGGATGGATGGATCAAATCCTGAAGAATGATTCTTATCCCTAGACGAGAGTAGTGCTTGGCGAGGGATTACTATTACTCGGCCGGACGGGCTTCAAGCTCTTATCTTCGAAAACGTGGTAAGAACAACAACATTCCTTTTCTATCATACATTTTTCTTGTCTTATCTCGACATTCTTTCCCTGAAGGCATCAAATCTATAGTTCTGAGAGTTTAATTTGGTTACTCTACGAACTATAGCTCTACAACTTTACTAGTTCAGTTGACTGCGGATTTCAATTTGTGGAATTCATTTATCTTAAGCTTATCATATCATTCTTCCATTTCTTCCTTTACTGGGGATTAGAAAACGTTGCTACTTGCGTGTAGAGACATTCCATTCCAGGGTTTCAGAGATTGTCTGAAGATAAGGAAATCTATTGATAATATTTCTGTCTGGGTACATTTTCATGATTTTATTGCGACTTATGAAGACATTGAACAAAAGAAATGCTAGACCAATGATTTCAAATTCTGACCTAAGTCGGTGGGTTAAATTCTTTATTCCCGTGACCTAAATGCATTGTCCACTAATGAATTGTTTTTATTTTTATTAACAAGCAGTAAATTTTAAATACAAAATTAAGCTAATATCTATACTTAATCACTTCACATTTACAAAATAAAAATCTCGTCCAAAGCC
>JAAXNX010000559.1:0-27005 GCA_036491905.1 Folsomia manolachei | reverse complement strand
AGCCGAATGAAATTTGGTCACTCACCAATGACGGTTAAATTGACTTTACTGTTCCTGGTGGGACTTTTCAAGAAATCTACACGGCATCTGGAAAAACACAAAAGTTTCAATTATTCAACCTGATGTAGTGACTTTGATTGCCAAAAGTTATATGCACCACAAACCTGTATAATCCGGCATCATTCTCGCTGACCTGCAGTAGTCAGTTTTAATAATTGTTAATAATTGTCACTGAATCAAATCGGTGAAAAGAAATCTAAATTTATTTCGTTTCCTTTGGTCGACTTACCGTATCAATTGAGAGGGACGCTGGCTCTGTTGAAAACAAATGGAATTACGTTAGAAGTTTATTTTTAGTGTTTGATAGAAATAAAGGTTCACTAATTCGAACATTTACCTGTGACTGTTCGGAAGTAAGCTCGCTGGCCAAGCAGAACTAGAATATGAAAGAATGCGATGTTAGATTTTTACCCAAAACTGGTAAACTTGGGAATTTGTCAGTTCTAAATAAGTGCTAGTTAAGGACATTTATTCTCACATTTTTCTTGGTCAGTTCTCATTCAAAGAATCTAATTAACCATATAAAAACAAGTTCAAACTTACCCTCGTTTTTGGCATGAGCGCCTGGTTTTGCTCGACCATCATAACTGCAACAAATTCACATAAAAATTAACAATAAGGCATAAGACATTGATCTGCATTCATACTCAACTTTGCTCTTTGCCATCTTTGCTAGTTTTGAATATTGCATAATCATTTCGTGATAGCAAGGGGCGTTTTATTATTAATCATCTAGGTAGATTTAATACTGTAAAAGGTCTAGAACAAAACATTTAAATTTTGATCTGAACGAGGTAAATTACAACCCAAATTAGTTAATTATGGAAAATTGAAGTAATAATAATTTAATTGCCAATGATTATCAAAGTACGAATAATTTTATCATACACCACGCACGCAGCACAGATTTAAAATTAAACTTCATTCACCGAATAACGTTGCTCATTCAATCGAATTAAAATTATTAAAGCTACAAATACATAAGAAATAGCACAACACAAATCGCATACTTATTCGTCATGTACTAGACTTTGCACAGGGTTTTTATCATATACCACGCACGCAGCACAGATTTAAAATTAAACTTCATTCACCGAATAACGTTGCTCATTCAATCGAATTAAAATTATTAAAGCTACAAATACACAAGAAATAGCACAACACAAATCGCATACTTATTCGTCATGTACTAGACTTTGCACAGGGTCATTCATGCAATGATAATACACCAAACCTCTAGACACACGATTGGATAATCTGCATAATTCACCTCTTCCTTTCCAACCAACTACTAAACTACATTCATTATATTCATTCATAATTTACCCTGCTCTACACAGCTCTCATGGTTGACCTCTAATTCGCCCTTTCGAATCCAGCCAGCCTGTCACTGCGTGCATTAAAATCAACCAAAATGAAGTGGTTGGTTGAGTTAACACAGATTTCTCTTTGGTAGCAACCATTCCTCACAACATTCTGGTTCATATTCCTTTGCTTTCTCCAAGCTCTGCTAACTCATGACAATGATTTTTGCTTGGATTGTGGTCCGGTTGGTAGCCACTTCATGTAAATTCGTACTAACAAGATCATACCAATGATGTGTGTCGAAAACTATTCAATAAAGGATTTAATGGTTTAATTCGGATATTTTATCAGTATACACTTTTAACCAAACTGCACCGTCACTTGACCCAATTCAATTCAAGTTTTATCTTTAATTTACCGTCCTAGTAATACAAAACAATCAATACGACATCACCGTCGGCCACTCACGTAGCGAAGAGTCTGATCTGGTTCACTACTTTTCTTGTACTCTTTGTGCCATCCATTTCATTTCATTATGTGCTGCCAGATCATATTAACTTTCGTTGCCTAGTCAGGATTAGGAGTAACTGAATTCAACAGAACTGGGTTTGTATGTATGTGATGGAGAAAGTCTTAGTCTTTGGCTGGACTTTCTTTTCCGACCAACTTGGTTTCATACGCCTTCAGCAATGTGATAGTTAGTTAAGCTGCTGCTTTGTTTTACTTAGTCTCAACCAGAGTTTGTATATAGGGCGAAATATATGTAACGTAATGTAATGTAAGGCAACATATTTGTCGTAAAGTAGAGAAAGTAGCAGACGGGGTTGCTGCTCTGTTTTACTTAGTCTCAACCAGAGTTTGTATATAGGGCGAAATATATGTAACGTAATGTAATGTAAGGCAACATATTTGTCGTAAAGTAGAGAAAGTAGCAGACGGGGAGGAAATCAGGCGAGACTAAGTAGAGAAGAAGTGAGGCGGATAAAATTCAACAAGACGTGATGGCTATTTAGCTCTGCTGAGCTTATGCTGAGCTGGTTCACTTGCTCATTTACTAAAACCTTGTATCCTAATTGAATTGAATTTCTGAACATGAACAACCAATAATGACCAATCCTGTAACCCATCCACGTAACTTTGGTGGATAGAACCAAATACTAAATTCAATCACATGGATAGGATTGAATCTGCGTTGGTAAACCACAAAGTAAGCGTACAACAAGAATATAACAGAGAAAAAGGAACAAGTCAAGGGATGGACGGATGCACTCTGAAGAAGCTTTAGTGAATTACAGGTATATTATTGTATAGTCTAACGCATAAATAAATATACAGGTACAGCACAGGTGTCTAATAGAATGCCAAAATAGTACAAATTACCAAACACAGAAAGTGCGCTAAAATAATAACGGTGAAAAAATAAGGCAGCGAAATATCTGTACTGACTGTACTTTCTTTAACTCAAGTGGATGTAGTTTTCTCTCGAGTTGAATTTTATTTCAGCCTTCAAAATTGTTTTCAATAAAACTAAAAGGATAAAACACAAAAAGATGCACTCGTGCGCGTAGACGGAATGAGTGCAAATTCGCAGCCCATCACAATTTGACAAGTAGCTGCACGAGAGCTGAAACCGAAACCAGGCTCGAAGCGACAACTGCAAAAATTATAACTTCAACGGCACTGCAAAGCAAACGAGACAAAGCAAACCTACATCGACATTTTCAATTCATTCAATATTCAACTGTGGCTAAAATTTGAAGCAAAATTATCCTTTTCTGTCCAATACAGCCTCTTTCTATATCTGGTTATTATGGGATTTATATAAACAGTGAAAGTCGTCATATATTTGAAGCAAGTATAGAAATTTGTGGATAGGATACTTGGGATGAGAGAGGACGCAGAGTTGGCTTTGGGGTGGCTGACAGGTTTGAGGAAAAGTAACTGATGGTTTGCCATTTTCTATTCTATTCACTTGACAGCCGTTTTTCACCAAAACATTTCAATACGATTTCACTCATATTTCACATCAAAACCATTCAACTTGAGTTCAGCCGTGCCTTTCTCTTCTCTATCCATTTTTCAATTCCATGCCTGTCTACAAGCTATCCTTCAGAGTCTTTTAAAATATGAAATGCAACCTAGTGGTAGTTTGTTCTGTTTGAGTCATATCAAATAACTACAAAAACCGATGCAAATATTTTAAATTGTGATATACGAATGAAGTTTTTAGTCAAATGAATAGAGTTCTGATGAAAATACCCTCCTCATACATCAAAATTAGAATGAATACATTTACTTGCCTTTCCATACCAGAGTCTATGCCACTTGAAAACGTCCTTCTTCGCCCTAATTCACTCCTTTGTATTTTTCTATTCTATGCAAATGACGACGCAATTCGCAACAACAGATATTACATTATTACTCCCGTGCCCTTTGCTTCACAACAATCCTGTTCCATACACGTGCATACAATAGAATGGTGTTTTGTTATTTTATTTCCTTTCTCCTGCCAGTCTGCATGAATTTCTCTGGATGGTGATCTTTAGAGTTTTTCTACGAACCAAAATCAACTGCTCAATACATACATACATACATGAAGCTTTTAAATTCTACTTGAGATCAACAATGTGAAGGAGCATGCAAGTGTGCAGCATAATATGTACAAGAGAGCTGTTCAGCTTTTGCAAAGATGCTTAAGAAAACAATGGGAACAATGGAAAGGGAAGGGTGAGGCTGCAGATTTCAACGTGGAATGAAAAATTGAAATTCGAGACCATTCCGTAAAAACCTTACTACATAGCTACGTTATATTCAACCCAACCAAGCATATGTGTGCAGAGCAGAGCAGAATATCACATCTGAATGGCAGAGAAAGCAAGTTGAATAGATTTAAACGCTGGCTATTCATAAGACTCGTTTTGGTTTTTATTTCTCTTCACATTTTGAATGCGGGATGTGTTTCACCACTTGCAAATCCGTGGCATGGCTGGTATATGGCGAACGTTTTTATGAGAAGTCATAAAATGAAGGTAAGTATTCAGTGATGAAATGAAAGCTATAGATAGAAACTGAAACAAGCTTAGGTGAAAGGTTGGCGTTGGCAAGTGATTTACCAATACGATAACCATTTTTGAGCCGGAACATGAGTTGAAGACGGAATGACGTGGACGTATTGTATTTCTTTCCCATCTCCAAGAAACAACACATGGCACGGCCAACCCAACCAAATTCAATCCAATATTGCTTCCTTGGTAACCTTTTCTCATTCGTTTCCACCCTAATGTAATGTCGGTCAAAGGAAAGAAAAGAAAACTTGAGGAGGATAAATATTCAATAAAAATTGGCAATTTCAACCAAACATTCAATTCAAATTTTAACCCTACCGACTTCATGGCACTGGTAATGCAGTATCTGCTACAATATGGAAAATGGGATGGAAGTGAAAGCGAGGAACTGAAATGGACGAAGGAAAGATATGCTGGATGAATAAAAGGATTTCGATTGCGGAGAGGGTAATAAAAATTCTTGACACGGAAAGCAGGGAATCGACCACTTTCATAATTCAAGTGTGCCATTCTATGAAATTTTGTCGATATAATTTACACAATAAAATTGAGGTCGATGAGGGAAAAGTCGGCGAAATGGTTTTAGAATATATAAGTGATCGAGAAAAAGCCTGCATGGCAACTAGCGGAATGTTTTATGTGAATGCAGTTTTATAAAAGAATTATACTACTTGTAATGTGGTCAAGGTTTTCCAATTTTGCCTGTTTTTTATTCAAAGTCTAATCTTAACTGTATATCTAATGTTAATTTCATAATGAATATTTATAATCACTGCTATGCCGTGCCGCGAACTGTTGTATTTGGTGGATGGCTTTCTCTTGGTGATAAGGTAATATTGTATGGAAATAAAAAACATGTAAGACGGATAGGCCGTTTATCTGGAAAATCGACAACGTCCAGATAAAAAATAACTTTCTTCACCATAAATGCCAAAATTCTCAAAATGTTTGCCAATTAGAAACCAAAGCACGGTGTACTGAGAACAAGAAGAAAAGACAAAATATTGTTAGCTAGTAGCACCTTTAAAAATAGTGGCTATATGGAAGCCAAGGTTGGAGTGTAAAAATGTTCAAGAATGAAACAATTCTGTGGCACAAATTTCTAAGACGGATCTCGATTTAGAAGACGATTGCAGGAATTGTGGATTTTGCCACAGGCATAGTTCAGCCAACCAAACCGAGGAAGGATCCGTATTTCTTGGGCTAATGCTACGTGAGACTAATCTGCTCATTAGGGTCTTTTGAGCGAGAAAGTCTATCCCTAACATAAAGGAAGGACTTGACAAACGTATCTCCGTTCTCTTACCCCAGTTTCTTTTGACTTTAACTAACACGCTTGCTTTTCTTTGGTGGAACTAGAAGGTTGATTGGTTGAATGAGATGAAGTCTTTTCCATGTGCACTTGCTCGAAAGATTGGCCTCTTATATACATTTGCGCTGCCAATTCCAGTGCCATGGATTTTAGCAAGTTTAGCTCTGGTTTAGCTGGGTGAAGGTAGTTCGTCTTGCTTATTATTATCATAGACTGCTACCATCCTCCATTCACTTGCTCAGTTATATAAATTACGAGTGTAATCCGCTGCTGTCTATCTACCAAAGGATTTTCTTTTCCTGCCTTCTCAACGTCATCCAAATCAAACTTAACAGACTTTCTTTATTTCAGTCCCACGGAGAAAAATTTTGTGCTAGTGGAGCATATATACCTAGGTATGACATGAGCCGGAGACATTATAGTGTATGACGACTATGTATATTGCAATTTGTAAAAACTAAGTTCTAATGCCGTTCTAGTACGTGCACATCCTTCTATTCACCACTGAAACATTAGCAAAAAGTAATACTTAGTTGACAAAAGCATTTCATAATAAAGAGCAGTGTTGAATTATTTCTTATTTAAGAAATGAAACTCGGCCACAATTTCCTGAATAAAATTGGACTAGAATTTTTAAATTTGAAAACATGAATTGGTTTTGTAACGTGGCATTATACGCAAAACTTCACTCCAACAAGCTACGAGTAAAATCTAATTTAATTTTAACAGCTGCATTTTGAACACCGGACTCTCATTAGGAGGAAACCGTCCTTCAGTTTTCACTTTGTTAGTGCCAATAACATCCTACCACACCACCCACGTGTAAATTGAACTTCAAGACCTACCAAACTTTGAGGTGTGCTGATAGGATGTTGATGCCTGATTAGGAAAGCCTACTTAATGAAAATGATTGACAGACGTGACACGAACATGACGCAATGCTGGAACACATGCCTTTTCATGTTAAAACGCAGCTTTCCTCATAATATAAGGTGACTATCATGTAAGTAGTATAAGGGTTTTACTAAGTTACTTGAAATATGTTCCTTAATTGAATCAGGGGAAATTAAGGTGCAATTAGAAATCGGTTGCCTGCCGCTTGGCTTGACTTGAATAAATGAAGTGTCTAATTGGACAACCATGCTGCTTTAAACCTTGTTTCCAAAGTTCGTTTTCAGAGTGCGACGAGACTGCAAAAACTCAAAGTCATTTCGTTTCAACAAAATTCGCTACTTGGTATTTTACGGTTTATTTGGGCATTTGAGACACCAGTTAGTCCTATTATTCACATAGTAGCCATTAAAAGACTCATTCAAAAGGTTAAATGGCATGGCCTTCAATGAATGGTCGACTTTCCGCAGTAAATGGAACACTTTCTTTCCTTCTGTGGACTTGTGTTCCTCTAAAGTATGTTATATGCCATCTGAGGTGTGGGTGATGGTGGTAAAAGAAGGAAAAGACACATAAAAAGTGAAAGCACTTGAATACGACACCTGCACTGTCTGGTGAAGAATAAGCTTAGAAAAGAAGAGCTGTAGAATTAATGGGTAAAAGATTGTAAGCTTAGTCATTCAAGATAGTGAATAAACGTCTGAATAAAGAATGAGTTTTGGAATTGGACAGTGGACGGATGTAAAGGAGTCAGTCAGGAAGTAATAAATTTTGCGAAGGTATTTAAAAGAAGAAGATATTCATACAACGAATCCATCTGTATTTAACCGCGTACGACTTTTTTAACGTAGAAAAATACGGAAAAAATGGAGTAGGCATTGAATCACTCACCTATAAATTGGCATATCGCCTAGGTCCTTGTACCATAGGACGAGAATTGTCGAGTCGGTTGGGGTTGGTGCGACGATATCGCATGGCAAGATTGCTTTCTTATGGGCGACGGCTAGGACGTCAATTACTGGACCTGAAAGTAATAAATGAAGTTTTTAAAAAACGTGCGTTTCAATTTATTATAGATACTTTTATGTATGCCAATTTAGCTGAGTTTGTTCTCTAGTAAGACGAACGTATGTTGATTGATTTATTTAGTAGAATGGAATTGTAACGAAGTTGTTGATATACTTGATCATGTTAGTTGATATTTCTAACAGTACAAATGAATACAACTCAAACTTTCTACATTCGTCCCACTTCGATTAAGTTTTAGTCTCAGGAAAAAGTAAAACTAGAGATTTTGTTAGTTTTCAGAGCACCCATGGAAAGATATTTCTAGGGTGTTTATTTTATTAGTCGATTTCAACTCTCCGTTATGTTTTCTCAACTTTTCGTCTTAAAAAGCAATAAATTCGTTATTTGCAATAATAATTTAGTAGTAAAATTAGATTGAGCCTTTTATTACTAACTGAATACTACTGAATGGTTATGATATATTCGTAAAAATATATTTCTCTCCATCACGTTATTCCGTTAAAGCAAAGCAATAGCCGTTAATAGAAAATTTAGCCAGGATTTAGAACTCTGACATTTATTTAACAATCCTCCTCAAAATTGAGTGAAGTGGGTGGAGGAACGACCGACGGCTGCCTTCCTTCCTTCCAAAAATATCAAGCTTATCAAATGAAAGACTTGTACATGATTCATATTTACGAAACGATTAATATTTTAATGGCGTTTCCTCCTTACGACGTTGGCTGGCTGGTGGGTGATGACAAATGAATTTTGGGGGAATCAGAGGTATTTAAACGCGATAAGAAAATTATTTTATGACCTTTCTCTCCAGTATGCATACTTGTCAAGCCATAAATCTGCACCTTGTAAACTATAATTAAATACTTCTGTGCTGACTCATACTCCGTACTAAAAAGCGAAATATGGGGGCGAATAATAATTACTTGGCGAGTTTTCACAAATAAAATATTATTTAACGAGGGAAAGTTCTTCCAGGGTTGATTTTTAAAGGGTTCGTAAAAGTTTTAGGGAATAGCCATAAGATGGTTTTATGTTTTTATGAATTCGAATATACGCTATCAATTTTCAACTCCTTCCAGAGTTTATTAAAAGTTTTATTTTTTCTGAGCAGTGGATAAGTAAGGCCATTACCCTTTTCTCTCACTGGTCAGATTTTGTTGCATTAGTTCTTTGTTTGCGTACAGTTCAGGAGAAAGTGAAAGTTCAGCCCAATATAAAATAAAGCCTTTCTCTCCTAATTTGATCCGGCTCAGCTTTGTTTGTTTTTCTCACGAACTTTATCTGTTTGTTTACTAATACTACAGCTACAACTTGGCCCTGTTTGTTTCGTTGCACTGTATAAGACTTTTCGTACAAGGCAAGAAACACCAAGTTTGTGTATAGAATTACACAAGAATATTCTGCTACATTGCATTTCGGCGTTGGACAATCCAATCCAAACAATTACATAAATCTGTTTTCTTCATTTCATTCCAGACGAGCGAAATGATTCAAAAGTAGCAGAGTTGTATAATTTTAATCAGTATTTTCTTATGGGAATGAAAAAGTTGAAGAATAAATATTGAAAGATGAAGTAAATATTTTGCAAGAAAATTCAGGAAATAAAATTTAATTTCAACAAAGTTATGTAATAAACTTAACGGCTCAACGGCAGCAGCAGTAGAGAACCTGGGGAAATCCAAATTCGTTGGATAAAACAGGTTACACGAAATCTTCGCCTTCGAAGAATGTTGTGCTGCTGTATATATGTAATCCCAGTCTTGGCTGAGTTTTCAGAATAATTGTGCTCTGGACTGTTGAGCAAAGTAGGAGTTGTGGAGAATAGACCAACTTTTGCCATTAGATCAAGTCAACACTCACTTGTTACGAAGAAAGGACTTGGAAGAATGGAACTGGGGCTACAATGTTGTACTAGTATCATTTCGCAGCAGCAATGAGCAGAAAATTTTCCATTCTGTTGAGCAGAAGGAAGAATTTTATTTCTTTATGTTGACTTTAGAAACTACCCAAAATTTCTGTTAAAATTTTTTCTTACATATATTCGAAATAGAAACAAAAGCTGAGTAAAATAAAAATCATGTCAGTTAACCACTCACTGCTAGGAAGACAAGTGCATAAAAAGTGCTTAGAATAGCAAAAATATGAATCAGGGTTCTTAAATGAAAAACGACAATCGGCATTGATTTAATTTTTCTAGCAGTTTGTTCTCCATCTCAGTAGAAATCTCAAGAGGACGTATAGATGTCTTTTCTGTCCGGGATAAATTTTGTTTTGAAAAGACATTTATAATCCAAAAACAAGAAGGGTTCAAGGTACATAACATCAAATTTATTCCAGATTGTAAAAACCAATGTAACCTGTTTTCCGAAGGGCAAACAAAACGAAAAGAGCACTATCTGGCAGCACAGCATATTCTAACGTAAAGCAATAGCGAGATCACGACCACGATCATCTTTTTTGATATTATGACTCGACATAAAACTTGAATATCTTTCACTTTTCCCATCTACCTATTCACCCCGTTGTTATTTGCTTGATTTACATTTCGCATCACAAGAGAAAGGAGAGGGAACTCGCAGATGTTGAATGTTACCATGGCATTGCACAAATACCTCAGGTCATAAACCCAGTAACCCACCACACCAATTCACATCACAAAGAGATTTGCAAACAGTAGAATGAATGAATGTTGATTCTGCAAACTACAAATAGCCCCAGTTCACTGTTTCACCTTTGTTGGGACGACGAGGATCTTACATGCATACGCTCCTATGAATTGGTTTTGGTTCCTGCGGTTTGTTTCACTCCGGAAAATCCGTACCATCAAGAAGAAAAGCAAACCAATTCCAGGTGGGACCATACGCATGTGTGGCTGTGACAAGGATTTTGTGCCAAAATAGGCTTACACCAAACATATTGGTAGAATGCATGGAGTTCAGATGGGTTCAGTTTTTGTATGTAAATGTAAATGGAGGTTAGACAAGGTGGAAGGCCTGAGAAACATACAGTGCTGCTGAATCAAGTACTATTTTTGTTGTTAAAGCGTTATTTGAAAGAAATGACAGTGCAAAAACAAAACAACATAAACATTTCCTTGCGAAACGGATATTTTTTCAGGAGCTTCTTGACCAAATGCAATGAAGTAACTCCATGTCATCCCAACAAGGGACGTGAGTATATCCGGTGTAAGATAGGGGCTGTGCATGTGTAGTTTGAGCTATGTACAGCTTTTTATATTATACTATATATTGTTTCTTAGTCTCAGCTGGGAATGGCAGATTTGATAAAAGTTCATATTTCAACTGACACAAAAATATTTCCTTTTCATGGAGTGTTATGTACGACAGCTGAATTCACAAAAGAATAAATTCGCATATTGCAGATGACGGTCCAACCAGACTGTGGAAACTTCTTTGAATTGCAAATCCTCTCGTCTCTGTTCTCTCCCTTTAGTTTCACACTGTTCATCATGAAACAAACCTTCTTTTAACGGTACCATTGCATTTTATTATGGCCTAAACTTATTCTCTAAACCATAACTAGTCAGGAACCAAACAGGCGTTAAACCTCACTCAACAATCATCTTTTCTCTGGATGTCTTTCAAACTTGCCAAATTCGAGTTTGTCACTGGAAAGAAAAAGGAAGATTCTATGGTTTATTAATTCTGTTGTTTTGACACGTTGTCAAATCTGCCTGCCATTCCAATTCTTCTTTCGTAGCAGTTCCGTCATTATCTCATAACTACGTCGTGTGAATTTGCAAGCATACGCGGTGTGTATGGCGTTGTGAAATCTTAAATCATCTAAGTTCAGTGCCACGTCATCCTATACAATTTCAATGAGGAAGCAGAAATAAAAACAATAAAACTATACATATTAATTTTTTTAGCTTCTCTATTATTTGGGAATTGAAACAAGACCCAGTGCAAATGAATAAACATCGTATTTTTTTATAAAAAATTAATTCCGGGTTTCCGAAAGTATCGGTAGAAATTCTGGTCGGTCCCGCACCTTAATATAAAACAAAAAATGTCTTTGACCTCAATTAAGGCTTAAGAATAAACAAAGGTTTTCGACAATATGGCTTATTTTTCTACATCGGAAAATTGTTAAACGCCCACTTTTGTCGGCCTTCCTTGAAAAAATTAAATTTTAAGTTGGAAAACTTTTCTTGAATAATTCCAATATAATTATTAAATTTGGAGGAAATGTTAGATACTTTCTAAACTCAAAATGCAGTTTTAACTTCAAGTAAAATCCAAGTTAACCGTATTTGAAATATTCTGTTCAGAAGCAAAGTTTTTAGCCTTTTTATTTTAAAAAATTTGATAATTAAATTTGTATACCTCAAACTCAGAGTAAATTTACTTCACAAGTATTATTGCCGTAATACCGTGGGGTATTTTATATAATTTTATGTCCACCCGTCTCGTCACAATCCATTAGTGCGTTGTTTATTACATTTCATTTCTGCAGGTACACCCACTACATATCTAGCTTAAGAATAATGAGCAACAAACAGCCAAGTGCTAATTTGAAGTAGCATTATTATGTAATCACGGTGATGTTTTAAATGGCGGAGGAAAATGAATGGATGGATGAAGATTAGGCTGACTCCAGGAGATAGGGTACCAAGTAATGCCATGCACGTAAAAACAAAATTAAAGAGGCTTCTATATGCATTATTAAGCGCGTGGGAAAGCATTCATGCCATCAATCAAATGTAACAAAAACAGACGACGCCTAATTACTAGGTCCCTCAGCTCAACCATTCCACAATCAAGACAGAATAAGTTTTTAGGTTGAAATCTGCAGCTGACACTTGATTTTTTCATGGGTGCACTGCAAATATAATCATTGGCTCTCTTGCATAGCAACACCAGCAATTAAGGCCAGCTTCCAATGAGACATTTAAAAAATCAACTTTTATTCCACGTTGTGGCTTGGCTTGGAGTACTGTACTTCGTTTACGACTCACACTAAATGGCAATAAGGACATCAACACATTCGTAATTGGATGTTCGTAATGAGTAGCTGTCTCTTTGCATATTAATTACAGATAAATTCACATTCATCATATCTACCGAGTGGGAGTTCCATTTGGAATAAGCAAGTTAAAAGTAATTTTTTAATCAACGTTTACGGATGAAAATTTAAGAGTACAAATTTTTAATCATAATTTCATAACCGGTTAGCCCAATTTAAACGAACACCAAGCATGAAATTGCCATTACATACTAATTTTAANTTTTTAATCATAATTTCATAACCGGTTAGCCCAATTTAAACGAACACCAAGCATGAAATTGCCATTACATACTAATTTTAATGCTAATTAATTCTGATTTAATTGGTGAATTTGTAAACTAACATATAAAATACAGGGTTGATCACAAAAAAATAATCGGGGTTAGTAACAACATTTATTGGAATATTCCAATTTATTTCTGAAGTGTTTGATTGGTTAGTGAATGGTTTTTATCGATTACCCACTCCATAAACTATTTCACAGATAAAATGAACACCTCAGCTACTATTGAACTATTATTGTAGCACGTGATCAACGTTATAAAATGCAAGATATCCAGTCTATCTGCTCTAAACCAAATCCAGGAAAAACGAATGAAAATAGAGTAGATTCAGGAGTTAAGAAAACTGCTCATTTGTTGCAACAACTAACTTATCAAGTCAGAGCACACCCAACTAGAATAAACATTACATGATGCTAAGTATACCCATGATTTACATAAATCTACACGGGATTACGGTTCCCGAACCCAACCAGGTAGAAAAGCCAGGGCAAGAGACGTGAAGGAATGGGATTAGATGCGCTCTTTCTAAAATGCCTGCAATAATCTTGTTGGATGAAAATAATTAATGTTGAATTTGGAAGAAAATTGCCTTGCTACTAAATCTAACAACGGGCCCGTAGTTTAAGTACTTCGTAGTTGAGTTACATAGAATGAAAAAGGAGTTAATACGCGTATAATTGTGTATTTTACACTTGCTTGGCATATGCTTTAAACCTTAAGAACTGACTTGAACCACTTCCATCCAATTCTTGTAACACCTGAACCTAGCATGGAATATATGATTCAAACCAAAGCACGATATGAATTATTTTCAGGCTCACTTTCTCACTTGTGAATTCTTCGTAAGAATCTCCTACTATTCCTCTCTTCTTCAATGGTTTAATCGTGTAAAGACAACAAACCTTCACATTGTTCTACCCTTTCTCAGTTCAATTTGAATACATTCTAAAATATATAATGAAATAAATGTATAATTCCACTTATAATACCGTCCAGTCTTCTCTACCCGATGGAACCGACAGAAAAGTGCTTATGGACTTATGTGTATTTGTTTCATTACCTACTAATTTTCATTGTCAGTAGAAACTAGAAAACCGACTTATTATTATTTTTGGCCCAACTAAATTGTTAGAACGGCATATGTATGGATGTAGACCAAACATTTTTATCTAAAGGTTCATGCTGAGAATTACATGCAATAAATCTTCTCTAAAAAATTGTCTTCAAGTTCAACCAAACCATCCAAGTCAAAGGCAACAAACCTTCACATTGTTCTACCCTTTCTCAGTTCAATTTGAATACATTCTAAAATATATAATGAAATAAATGTATAATTCCACTTATAATACCGTCCAGTCTTCTCTACCCGACGGAACCGACAGAAAAGTGATTATGGACTTATGTGTATTTGTTTCATTACCTACTAATTTTCATTGTCAGTAGAAAACCGACTTATTATTATTTTTGGCCCAACTAAATTGTTAGAACGGCATAGTATAGATGTAGACCAAACATTTTTATCTAAAGGTTCATGCTGAGAATTACATGCAATAAATCTTCTCTAAAAAATTGTCTTCAAGTTCAACCAAACCATCCAAGAATGCATGCAAGTAGAGGATGCAATGCTATATTTAGACCCAAATTAATTAATGAGATTAATTAGAAAAGTTGAAAGTAGCACTTTTCCACTCATCTTAATGGTTTGGTTGTGTAAGCCTGGAGTGGCTTTGGTAAAAGTAATAAATCAGTTTATTGGAATCTATCTCCATCACCCAACCAGGCCACAGGTATCGAACGTTGCGGTGGGTAAGTATTCATAAATGGAAGAAAGGACCGGTATGGAAAATGGTAGTAGCTTAGTAATAACACCTGAGATATGGATAAGATGGAAGGATACTACTTTTTTCGTAATCTTTCCCATGTGCATAAACCATGCAGGACGGATTTCATTATTCTTTAAGAGATTAAACCCATTCTTTTCATATCGACCACTCACGACGGGGGAGAGTATCAATTTATTGATCATAATAATAATGGAGCAGTACTGTACTGCATTGCCCAAGTGCCCAGTCGTGGTTATATGATCATAATATTTGGTATCTCGCACAAAAGATTTCTCGAGTACAGCAGCACCACACAACCTGGACAAGAAAAGAATACGTATCAAAAGAGTCCGTCAAACCAAAAGATTGGTGGGGTTGACTTTAGCCACCAACCGTTGGATAATTCCCAACAATCCAATACTGGAAATGAATCAAGGACAATAACCAGTAGCAAAACAGTCGGCCATTCACTTGTGTAATGTAATCCAGATTTGTTTCAATGTCATATATCACACCAACTACTTACACAGGCACTACCGCATTGTGTGTGGTGATACTTTGATTTGGTGATGGTCATGGTAAACCGAAAATGGCGATTTTGCTGAGCTGCTGGAGTTGAATATTGCTTTAAGATTTTGACTTGGTTTTCGGTGAAACGTGGAAAAAGTACGAAGGCAGCAGTAGTATGTAGCCAAGTGAATAAATCCCATTAAACCAACGAAAATGTTAACAATGGAACAGCAGCAGCGGATTTCGCTCTCTGTCGTTCTAGGTATCTTATCCCAAGATCAGAGCACATGTCAACCACCCAAGCAGAGCGAAAATGGATGGATCATACTTTTTCTCATATGGGAAACTAACTACACTTTTCCATAGAATCCTTACAATGGCTTTGTCCAAAAAACTACCTACTTGAGTTTGGTCACGGCCAAAATACAGTGTTACATACATACTTTATTGGGTGTACTCGATCTGTCCGAGCGGGAGTGGATGGAACCGTATTGCATCTTATTGTGCAATGTAATTGTACTCACTGCATTGGCTTCCTTTTTTTTCTTAAAGGCAGAAAGAAGAGAAAGTGCCATAAAAATTGCAATGATTCTCATATTCAATAATAAAATACGTCAAAAATAAAAGAAATAAGTAATGCGTGCCAACGACTACCTACTTCATATCTAGAAACACAAAAAATTGGAAGTGCATAACGGTTTACATTGTCTTGCTCGCAGCTACACACCATCAAAGAGCAAGAATAAGAGAAAAGAGGAAGACAGTAATGCGCTAAGCAGAAGAGAAAGTAGAATTGGTTTGGGACTAACATCGACGGAGTAATCGTATCTTATTATTATTGTCGCTGTTCTTCTTCGTCTACAGAAAAAATGTTAACGACTCCTTCTTAATGTTTTTTATGGGATTTCTGTGGAGAAAAGATGTTCCACGTAATGGAATACAGTGGTTGATGGTGCAGAGGTGCCATCGCACTTTCTTAATAACAGACTGTCTGTAGAGTTAGGCAGAGCAGTGTGGCTGGTTTGGATTTAATTTATAGAAATATAATGAGCTTCCTAGAGTGATTTAATGGAAATCCTGAGATTCTAGTTTAAACCAGAACGAAAACTATTCAAGATCCAGCCATTCTAGACTTCCTTGGCAAATGTTAAACTGGAGAAAGTAAAAAGAAGCTTGAGCTTCACGCGATTTAATTTCACTTTTCCGATAGTTGTGATCTCAAATATTTTAGAAGTGTTCGCGTGGTAAAGTGTATAAAAGTCTTGGGTTGTAACTCCAATGCTTTAAATTGCTTTATCATCTTCATTATCTGAGCTTAGATTCAGCCACGCTCTTTGTTTACCTATACTGTTTACAAGCAAATAAGAACCATGGACTATTTGCTCTTACACACACGCCAGTGAAACAAGTGACAGAAGTAAATAAAGCAAAATAGAATGTTGAGCTTTTCTATCTGGAGAAAACGAATTTTTTACGCTGCACAGAGCAACTGTATTCTGCATTAATGGCTACTCTCTACTACTGCATTATAATAGCTCGATTCCTTTCAGTTATTTTCACTGTATCATACTTTTCTCCTTTTCTTCATACCAATGGTGTTCGACACATACCAGGCGCGGACGAGCTGAAATGTTATGACAAGCTAAATTAAATAAGGTAGACCAGAGAAGTACGTAGCTTTACATGCTTTAAGAAGACAGTGGAGACCATCTCGCCAGAATATAAATGCCCTCAAATCTATGCTGCAATAAGGAAGGAGGAGAGTACGTAAACAAAGTAGAAATTGCAGAGAGTAGCACCAAGCAGAATTCGTACGAGGTATACGGAGAGAAGAGTAATACGCAGTGTTTATGAATCTCTGGGAAACAATTTGTGAGTTGGAGGGAGAATTGTTTGGAATGAGGGAGGCATTAATCCTCTGCAGATATCACGGGTAAGGTAAGTTAAACCAAAGCAATCGCTACTTTCTATTCTATTCTCAGTTCTGTTCTAACAACTAAACACAATAGAACGGATGGCACTACTGGTTTGTTTTGTTAAACTAATGCACCAAACCACCACGAACATATATCCTTGCACAGTATGCACATTGGCGAAAGATGGAATGAACAACAGCCAGACGGAGGGGTCTCGTTAGTCTACTTAATGAAGTGGAATTCTTGAAATCACCTAAATGAATATCCGGTATATGTAAATTGCATTTGTAAAGTGGATGAGTTTGAGTTGGAAAGATACACAAGAACTTCCGTGGCACCAAAGCATGTTACATTTTGCTCTATTGTGTAGCTGAGGGCTGTTGGAATGGCAAAAAGGCATATGCAGCCATTCAAGCAAATATGAATGTCAGCGTCAGCGAATCTAATAGTTGAGATTACATAAGGGAGCAATATGCAAGCTACTATTCCAGCTATTAATGACTAACTTCAATGTCGTAGACGAACGAGGAACCTTAGTACTATTATACATGCTTATTCCATTCATAGCTTAAGAGGGTTGTTTCGCAAAATACCATTTCAGTTGGTGGCACATTGATTTTCTGCCTAGCACAAAAGCCTGCAGATAGAATTTGTGCGAAATTCTCCTTCACCCAAGAAGTAATTTAGACTTGAATTTGAATCGCACGGCACACTGGTGATAATTATGGTTGCAATTTCTTGCTGTTTTCGTCACTTATCTCGCCATGGGTGGTATTACTGCCTGCGTGTATCACTGATTACTTTTACGATATATTCCACGAACTCGCTATGTCGCTGTTTTAATCCAATGTGGTGGACATACATGAAGAAAGGCCATACTCTTTTCCGCCCAATGTTCAATTTTACCTTCATCAAGGCTTTGGCAGTCACTGACAACATTCGCAGCTCGATATTTCCGTTTCGAGTCAGTCGTAAAGATTAGTATTTACTCAACCGCGTCTCATCAATTGACGACTGTTTCATATTGATATTTAATTAAATGTAGAGTCCTTGCAAAGTATCTAGTTATGGTGTGGTGATAAAACTGGATAAAAATATGAAATTACGAGTTTTTCCATTAAATTTCATTGTCTGTCCATCAAATAACTCACTTGATTGTTTTTACACCAACCAAACAAATATCAACTTGAACGAGAAATGAGCCAACAAACTAAACAAATACTAACCGCAACTGCTGGCTAATACCAGTGCTATTTAAGTTGGCAGTTCAATATCACATAAAAATTGCTATTGCAATTGCTCTTCCACCCTTGGTTCTGTACTACTTGTCCCTACACCACCCAACTAATAGCCCCAGCACACCACACTAAGCACTAATCCTAGGAAATATCAATTCCATTCCTTTGTTTATGGTGGAAAGTGGCAATTGACGCCGTACAAGCCAAAATAGAAGGAGGAAGCAAGGAGTAGTTGGTAATAGATTTATTTGACAAGTCGTGCCAAATCCGCCTTCAGGCCTTCTGGGAGATGAGAATTGAGAATCGTCCATAAATGAGGGGGTTGGGTTGGCCCTTTGCTACTCTTTAATCTTCTCTGCGGCAAAGTCAGGGTTTTGAGTCCGCGTCCAATCTCGGCCGCAAGGAAATAACACTTTGTGGCCACAGCCTCATAGGTCTCATTCTCGAATAAAATGAAAAATTTAGCATTTTATTTAGCACGAAAAATAAAAGCTATTAGCATTTAAATGACGTTAACATAATGAGAAAACTGCTTCTCATCCCAGTTTCAATTCAGCTCAATTTTTATTCTATAAAATTTCATCTCAACTCCAACTCATTTCGTTGTTGGTTAATGCCACAACTCATCACTGTTATTACCTTTGGCTTAAACTACCTTAATAAATACAAACTAGTCCAAAGAGAGCTGGTCTGAATATGAATGAGAGACGCTTGGAAATGCACGGGGTACTAAAACTGAATTTAGTCGGTCCTGCAATTCGGTTTATACTTACGGGCCTCTACTTTTAATGTAGCTCGAACCTGGATGAATCGCTTTTTCCACTTCATCTTTTTTCTACTTATCTAACCTTCCTTTTCCACAACTTTTTTTTTTAGCTTTTTCCAACTTTATAATGTATAGAAGTGACGTTTCTACTGCGGAATAAGTTGTCGAAGCAAAATTTTTTGCATCAAATTATTCTTGTTTTTATTTCAAATTGAATGGTTCGCCTGAAGACAGAAACCTGTATCTTAAAAAATGTAAATCTTTAGTTAATAAATAGCACTAAAAATAGACGAGATGTGATACTTTTAACTTTACGTAAGATTTATTTCATTTCTATTTGGGAATCTTCCACAGTAATCCACTGTGGTGCAGATCATCATTGTTGATCATTGTTATTTTTTTCTATTCTACACCTGGAAGGACAATAGAAAGAGTGTTATGCAAAGTGAGAATGAGAATGGGATGAAACCGTGACCACGACTAACTTAACGCGGTTGTCTCAGTTGGAGTGTATTTACCGTGGTCACATTTAGATTCAGATATCATCAAGCTGGGTGAAATGTTTTGGTCGTCGTTTTATTTTACAATGCGAAGCAACCATCTGGAATGAAATCATATCAATTTAACGTAATTGCTTCTGAGTGTGGATGAAGGAGGAGAAAATACTAAGGCTGACACTGATTTTGATATTAGCGTCACGCTGTAAAAATTTCAATTGGGTAACAACAATGTACACAAACGCACATCTGTATATTTCATCTCGCTCGCTATCTGTAAAATTTAAATAAATTTTCTAAAGAAATGTGACTAAGACTTCGTGAAAAGACTTAGAAAGGGTTAGTCAAATTCAGTTGATTCAAGTAACTAAGGTATGAAACAAATCTTCGAGTATTATTTCATTTGACTTTAACAGGTCGGGGTCAGATATCCACGTTATTCACGAGTATCTCACCGTCTCACCCACTTTGTAGTGGTCACATACTGAGATTCAGAGAAGACAGGAATCCAGCAGTGCTCGCTACAACTGAATTTGGATAAAATCTTTAAATCAGTTCTCATATTCATCCAGCTGGGTTGAATTAAATCCAACTAGGGTTCTTTGCATTTGTGCGTAAGTTGTATTGTCTATGACTGCCTAGAGCTTCCTTAGTGTCTCATTTTTCAGATCCAACACATTTACTTAACTTCTTGCATTTATCAATGTCCATCTGTAATAACTGGATGCGTGGTTACAAAATTAAATTATGTCTCGCTACGACTTGATGAGCTTTTTGCTTAATACTCAACTTAAATTGACTTTTCTGGAAGCATAGACAGGCCAAATATGAGCAAATTAATGGATATAAGAGTAGTATCCGCTACATGTTTGCGGTAAAAACACGTCATATACAAAAGAAATTGTTCCACATAACAAGACGACCGGATTCCAAATATTATATTTTTAAACTCTGAAAATTCCACACTGATTATGTTGTAGCATGGTGTGTGTTGTCTCATTTTTAGTTTCGACGTGAAAGCAGGGATTCCTATTCAAGACACAGCAGGACATCTCTAAAAGTTACACGTAGAGAATAGAATAACTCCAAACTATCTCCAGTGCGCCAGACTCGGCCTCTGATTTTAAGCGATGTATGGAAATAGAAGAGTTTTTTACGGACAAAAACAGACCGCTCTAGGTATATCTTCAGCCCCCTCTCTGAGTTTCCTGCTTTGTGTTGCTTTTTATGTCTTTACACTTTCTGACTGATTTAACAAGATGTTTTAACAGCTTTATCTTTGTTTCCTTAAAACTGTTTTACTTTGTTGGTAGTGCAACATTACAATGAAATGAAGTTTTGGAAGAATATGGCCACATTCTTGATCCTTTTGTTCTGTATCTTTAAACTTTTCGTAGCATCAGTGTCAATAGTAAACCACAATAAAAATGCAACAAAATCCCTAAAATTTTTGAATATAGCTTTCACATAAATAACTTGAATTTTTCAGTTGTCAAATGAAATTCTTTTATTGCCTCGCCATTTCTACAACTTTACTTCAGTACAAAGATGCCCACTCGGCAAACGCTTCGACATATTCAAGAAATTGGCGATATTCTCGTGAACAAATTTGAATGCAATAGTTGTGAAACCACAGAAGACTGTTGTGGGAGATGACCCCGACAAGGGTTGGCTAAAAAGCTATACTTACCATTTAAACAAGTTTCCTTCCGAAGCCATTCAACTCAGTTGGCAAGTGCCTTATTCGTCTCCTACTTATTGCACATTCAACTTCAACATCTCATTCTCAAAGCGGTTACTGAGCCATAAAGAAGGAGCATAAGCTTTCTCACCATGTAACCTCCGACCCAGCCATTTTTGCCTAAAAGTAATGCTCTGGACTGAACTTTGGCTTATTCAGAAGATAAGTTCAAGCTTCAAAGTTTGGATAAGTTTAGCCAAGCGAATGCCGACATAGAAACAGACAAGAGCTCGTTGTTGCAGTGAGTGGCTGGACTAGGCTGTGGTTGTAGTTGCTGAGACGTGGATAATGGATGGGATGAAATGACGAGAACCATGAAATTAAAAAGGAAGTTGAACTTCAACGAAGACCGACCATGCTCTCTTCACTCTCTGACTGGACGATTTCAAGATTAACAACTTAAACCGTACTCCACCCATCAGACCAAGCTGCACTTTCACATCTTGACTATCTGTATTTATTGCAATAAGCTTTGAATTGAATTCATCCTCCGCTTCCGGCTGCTTTTCATGAAACGTAACGTCCATCTTGACTTCAGAGTTTTACATTCTGTGAGCTTTTTTTATTTTGAGCTTAGAGCCACTTTCTCTGACTTCATAGTATGAATATTCGCTGTTCAATTCCTGTTATAACCTGTTATAAATGTCTATATTTGCCAAATCCTCATTAACGGACTTGATGGATTCAGTCTTATTATAACAATTAGGCTGAAATTTGTTTGTTACAGTCAAATTAAAACATGTACATCAATTACTCAAGCACATACCACTATAGACATAGGAAGATCATAAGGAAGATCGCAGATGAGATACGTTGCACGATGCAATGAATGTGTGAGCGTGTGCATAAATATAGAATTTCTTGTCTACCTGCTCTCAGACATCTTCAGTTACGCACCGCTGGATGGTTAATCAAGTGTGTCAGATAGTGGCTTAAGTGGCAGGGAAAACATGGCCGAGAAAGCATTTCTTTAAACCCGACTCTGTCGGAGATGCATATTTAAAGATAGTAGTGACTCAGACATGGTAATGCAAAGGTACATCATGGCTTCTGGCGCACAATAGAGATGCGTACTGTTAAGTATAATAATTTCAGTCAATCTGCCTCTTAAAAACAAAACTGGAGAAAAATTCCAGCCGAGATGCAAAAACTGTTTGAACCCTAATGCACTGTTATTTTTATACTTTTACCGAATACATCTAAGTGTACTTATATCGTACCCATCACAAGCCCGAAGCATAGAATAAAATAGATGTATCTTTCTCTCTTGTTCTGCCATTACTCCCTTACAGATCCATAACTAAACCTAACCACCTCCGACCCATCCGTTATATATACCCATTCAAATGGGTCGCATCCGCATCTTTATACTTATTCTTGAACACAGATGAGACTCCAATTGAATACAGAGTAGCTGAACATGCGAAAGCATACGAAATCCATTCTATTGTGAATGTGAACCATAACTGCTTTAGTAGCGAAACGTGGTTTGGATTTCCTTGAATTCTTCCACTTTTCCTTGTGTATGAACAAACAGTGTTCAATAGCAGTAGCCACGCCACACTTTAGTTTTGATTCTGTTCGGTCTGCGTGCACTTTCCAAAGCTCTACTCAACTCAAGAAGGTTTAGTTAGGTTGGGTTCGAAGGTTATTGGATGGATAAGATTAAATCTGGGAAACTGTGCCATAAAATAAAGCACGAGTTCGTGTTGGTAGGGGTTTGGGGTTGGATCGGGTGGTAAAGTAAAGTGCCTCAAGATTTATAGATTCCAGATTGGGGCCAAATGCCAGATTTGATTTTAAACATTTGAACAAAAACAGGAAGGGTCTTCTCACAATAAGATCTCAGTTTCATTGCTTCCTTCCTTCCATGCACCTATCCATAGTTTGAATGCAGTTTCTAGACTCTTCGTAGTATGTTTTTTTTGAAAATATAATCTTGTATTTTTGGTGAAATTAGCTCATAATATAATATTCTCCCTTCTCCTGCATCACTGGGCATGGGCGACGAAGAAGAAGGTATAAGCATGCGAAAATTATACATTCGTTTCTTTGTTAGTAGGTTTCTTTTTAGTCAGTCAACTTTTTATTAAAGATTCATCATAGCCTGAAAAGCTGGGCTCCAGGCACAACGCCCCAGTTCATCAAATAACGTTTATGATAAAGCGTCCACGTGGCATTTAGCCTTTCACAAAATGCTGATACAACAAACCCTTTCTCCTCTCTTACATTATACTCATCCATTCAGCTCAACTTTGTCGCATCAAATCTATGTGCTCCCATCCCCGTTGAACTTGGTAGTAGAAGTTATATTCCCAAACCAAAGTGTCTCAGTATTTCGTCTCTCTACTCTAACTCTTAAATGACACCGGATTTTGGAATTTTGTCGGAAATTCTACAACCTGACAAACTCTTGAAGTTAAAGGGAACGGAATTTATGAAGGAATTCGTCTCGATAACACGGCGCTTAATATCTGTACGCTCTCTAGATCCGGACTCAAAAAAGACTTTATTATTAAACTATTTATAAATCAAGTTTCCCCGAGTAGGAAAAATTCCATCGAAATATGACAAAAATGCTGACATTTACTCAACTTTTTAACACAGTTAGTCACTCATTCAAAAGTCTATCTGGGGAGGAAAGCAAAAGTAAAAAAGCAGTGCGTGCTTTTCTATTCTATTTTATTTCACGTCATTTCAAGTCAACAACTCAACCCTTCAATTTGGAGAAGTCTGTCAGTCTGGTGGCGTGATGGTGACAAGACGCTATCTTTCATTTATGCGAGATTTAAAACTTTTACTCAACTCTGGCATCAAAATCCATTGTCATATCTAAAAAATTCAACACTCAGATTTAGAGGACTCCCTCATCCGGCTTTCTGTCTCTGTCACAGAGGCAGACAGAACTGTTTATAAAATGTGAATTGGAATTCAACTCAGTTCAAAGTATTTATTTCAGTTCATTCTTCCATTCCATATCTTGACTGACTGTGAAGAAAACAGAATTTTGAGTCGGTTGGCATATTCACTCTATGCAATACGATAGCATAAAAATACCTTACATATATATTTATCTGCCATGAGACGACATTTCAAACTTTTAGGCCATAGTATCATTGCAGGATAAAAGTGGGGTTAGGGTAATGCATGCAAATGCGTGAATTTGACACAGCTCTAGAGAAAAATTGAATGATTCATGATTCATGAGAAGATGAAAAAGAAAGAAGCGATGCGAGCTTGGTTCGTTTAGCTCGGATGAGTAAATGTGTGCAAAAGACGAGAATATCCAATGTCTCAAGATCCACCAGCTGTGAAGGAAGTGTATACTGAATAGTGAAGCAACCAGCTGCATAAAATAAGTGGAAAGAGAAAGAGACAGACACGCGGATGTGATGGCTTTCACTTTATAAAGCGATAAAACTTTCACTCGCTTTCACTGCTTTTGATTTACGTCCGGTTCGTGAATTAAAATTGGCAAATATTCTGCCGTTATATTGCAACTTTTTCTCGTAATAGACATGCAATGAGGATAGTAGAACACAGTCAAAAGTAAAGAAAGTGTATGCGATAAATAGCTTTTAAAGTTTACGGGGTCGAATATTTCTTAAATAATCCTTTTAGTGGTTAACTATTGATCAATAACTATCTCAACTGAGTTTGGTATCTCATGACTAGTAATTTTCCCACCGCTTCAAATGTGGTATAAACGAAGGACCCGTAATTAAATGTATTTATTATGTAAGTAAATTAGAATCTAAACATACTGCATTTTCAATTAAATTCATGCACCATAGTTCTGGCCACACAGTGTGATTTAGCTAAAATGAGAGAATAGGAACTGTTGTAATGGAAGTCTTGTCACCAAGCATAATTCACTTCCCTAATAAAACTAAAAGATAAGGTAACCAATTAAATTACACTTAGTATACATACGTGATGTTAGTGAGTGGATTGCTTTCCCCCATTCCATTAACAGATCAGAATTAGCCAAACTACATAGATATAATAAGTACCTCGTAATTTACGATAATTTCTTAAATATTTAAACAAAATAGCCTAAATTAGGAAATAAGTATGAAATACTGCGGTATGTGTCTGCAAAAGTTAAAGGAACGGGCGGAGCCTAAAATATAACATGCTTGACATTCGCTTTAGATAAGAGTAAAGTAAGACTCCGTATGGTTACTTACTCCAACAATTCAATGCCACCTTGGTTGCTCTATACGATAACGAGGTCTAATATTTACGAGGTAAAGTAATTTTAGAGCAGCTGGATTATAAGTTCGCAATAATTTCAGGCGTACGCCATTGTAGACCCAAAGTAGAAAATGGTATGCGATAAAGTTAGATTTAGGTATGCTAATGGCCTATTTAGCACCATCAGGAATTCTGGCCATTTAGAAATTATTTATTAAGCATTGTGTGGGAGGTACACTCCTGTCGACTGTTCCTTAGATGATTAGAGAATATACCTGAAGTCTTATTATTGTGTCAATAGTAGTTATCCTTCAATATTGAATCAAATATTCAATTGAATTTAAAGTACTTAGTGGCCTGGATTGGTCACTAAGTAAAAATCAATGAATTGATTACATTCACCATTCCTTAACAAAGCAACAGGGTTGTGACCAAAAATTTTCCTTTTTGCACTATTGCTTATTTTTACTTTGAGCACCAGAAGTCAAAAGAATATCTGTAATTATCTGGCCACCCCAGTGACTGACTGATTTTACGAAATTACAAATTACAGGTTTGGCTACATGCGTAATTACTATAAATTACAACAGTTTTATCACGAGCTATGTTCTGCACAGCAGTAACAGTTGCTGGACACTTGACGCTCACAAAAACTTTTGATAATTGAGGAGCAATAAAACCAAAAGCAGTAATTTCTCACATGCTAGCAATTATGCTGAAATTTCTGAACATCTTTTTGGCATTACTAAGTTTCTTATTGACTAGAACTGTCTGCAAAATACTTGTTAGAAACATTATAAATTGAACCAGCAATAAATTCTTTTTTCGAAATTTGCAAAAGGTATTATTATTATTTCTTAGAAGTACCTCTGACTTTGTCGAAAGATTTTAAAAACACAATTGAGCATTTTGGATTCAAAGAACTCTACTTTACTGCATTCTACGGATGTAAAACTCATTTTCATTATTATGACTTCGCAAAAAGTTCCCAACTAATAAGACCCCTCCAAACTGTATTCATAGGAATTTCTGCTTTCGCCTTCTCTTTTCCGCAGAAGGCAGTACAACAAGTTAAATGAGTTCCTTTATTCTAATCTAATTTGCAACTACGGTGTGCATGTGTTGTCGAGCGAAACTAGAAGTGACGGAAGCTATTAAATTCAAGCAGTCAAATTTAAACTTATAAGAAAGTAGCACTCAGACTCCTCCAATTCCTTCCTGCAACTAAACATCTAAACAAGGTACAAAGAACATGTTAGGTAATCAACAAACTCGCTATGGTCCATGTATGTCCTTTCCATTTCATATACACCCTAAATTCTTAGAAAAGGTCTTTCTTCTCA
>JAAXNX010000558.1:0-27005 GCA_036491905.1 Folsomia manolachei | reverse complement strand
TGGCGGACCAAAAAAACTTCTGTCACCGAGATGTGTATATGTGAATCTGGTTTCTGCCAATTCCATCTCCCAACTGAATGGAAATATAGAATCTAAATTCATTCCCACCCTTCGTTGGGAAGATTGTAATGCTAAACTTTGAGCTGATTGCTTATAGAATATAGAAAATATACTGAAGAGCGGAATACGATTAGGAAAACGTAGTTGGAACAAAATGAAGTTGTGTAAATAAATGAATAACATGTTATAAGTTGGACATTGGATTGTTTTAAATCTAACCTTTACACAATTGAATTCTAAGCCAAAATTACGTGTGGAATCTAATAGACGTAATACTATCTATGTTCTTCCCTTCACCCAAAAATTGCTTACATACGTTGCTTACATACGTTGCGTTGCAGATACTGTCGAGTACTCCAACTACCGATATTGCCTGTAGTGTTTCGGTATTTGTCACCTACTGCAGAAATTGTAGAGTCTGATCATGGACGAAAGAGCATATTGCATTGCACGGGTCGGATCACTGCATGATGTTGGATTAAATGCGAAAGAGGATTTTTGCCTACTCGAGGTATCCTAGGGATACGTGGCTAGTATCAAGGGTTTGTATTTATATGTACAGTGTCAAACTCAGCTAAGAATTGGGATCTTCCTAAGAAAAATTTGTGTGGATAAGTAGGATCTGAATTTTTGATCACAATCACGATGAAAATCATGTACGCGGAAAGAAATCTAAATTCTGGAGACCTTAAGAGAAGCCATGTAGCAATGCATGTTTGTGATGATGGTGGTGAGGTACTTGGTTGTAGTAATCCTAGAAAATGCACGTTCCGAGGAACAGATCGTTTTCCTTATTTTTTCCACGACAAGGAGAGTCTTCAACGACTTAAAGTATCTTTTCTTGGCAGTAGCTGCTGAGCTCCATGGTGACAAAATATTCATCTCAATTTTACTGTCGTCTTCTGTAAACCAAAATTTCTTCAAACCTCGTCTCTTTGCTGCTTACTTTACTTACCTAGCTTATCTTGCTAGGAGTCTTTTTATGATGAACATTTTTTCATGGTGCGGCATATCGCCTATTTTTTCATAAATTATGGCACATTTCAAAATTAATAAAAGTCTGAACGTCTCCTTGTATATGGATACTCACAACTACCTTTAATTGGAAACTTTGGAGTAGTGTCCTTATAAAAAGAGTATCTTTACATTTCTCTTTGGTACTATGGTTAATTTTAATTTTTTCTTATTGCAGTTGGTGGGAGGAGAATTTGATATGGAGCTGAATTTCGTTATTCAAGATGCCCAGAATATAAAACACATGCTGGAAATGCTGGACCACTGTCCTCCTCATCTACAGGTAAGATTTGTAGTCATCTCTAACTCATACATACTTCACAAGCAAATATCTGCCACCCTTTTAGTGTCGCAAATTGTTGAGCGACTTTTTTCTACACTTCGGGCTGCCAAACTGTTTTTACGTTCATTTCATTACTTATAAAAAAGCAATCAGATTAATTTGAAATTTTGGTTTAAAAAATCCAACTCGTTTAGAAGTTGGAAAGTGAAAAGTTTTAAAGAAAAAGAATAGAATTGGCTGCCTCTTTGTTTCAATTCAGTTCAAAAAGTGAAGAAAGTATATCTTTTCAGGAAGCTTTTAATTTGAAAACTTTTAATCAAACATGCATAATATACCCGGCCAGATATGAAAGATATACAGTTTTATTTATACCTAATTCAATAAAATGTAGAAAAGTAGGATATATATGACGAGCAGTGCTTGAAATACTTTTCCTAAATTACCATGTTAATGCTGACACTTTCTATCCATACTTTACTTTACTTTACTGTAAGTGGCACCGGATATTCTCTTCTTTGTCTTTGATAAGTGATGAGTTCACACATTGAAAAAGTAAAAGTAATTTAAACTGTTTACCGAGTTTTTAATCGGTCTTCTCTAATTTATTTCAACTCTCTCGATCTCTCTTACTCTAATATGTCTTTTGAAACCCAAGTACACAACCATTCTGCTACTCTGTTGACAGAGACGAAACTTAGCCAGTCATACATCCTCCTCTGCAGCTTTTTACTTTCTTTCTTTATATTTTGTTCTTTGCTTACTTAAGCGGGAACAAGGATGGAATTGAATTGAGTTTAATGAATTGATTTCCGAGTGCTTCCAAGAAAAGAAAGAAGAAGAAGAGAGAGAAGTAGTTGTTGAAAAACCTAGAGAAATTTATAGAGAAAGTGTTTTTGCCTAAATCAGTTGAATGGGGTTCAATTCACTAGACTATGGACATGCACATGCACTCGCTTCTTTGGGTAAAAGTCTCAGATTAGATGAGAAGAGTAGCACTTAACACCAGATCTCTGAGGAGAGTTGGCGAGCTATCTGTATTTCACCCACTTCCTGGTTTGGTTGCCTGGATTATTTTTAGTTTGCTCTAGTGTGGCAGTGGGCACGGACATCACATCATCAGGGATTGGATGGATGAGTTTTTCTCTCAATCCAAGAAAGGAACAGGCTTCAAGTGGTGCTCATCCTTTCCCTTTTTTGTGCATTACCAACAACAAAGAGCGATAACCTTTATTTTTTGTTGTGTAAAGAGGGCAACTTTAGTTCATTATTTTATTTGTAATCCCAACTCTTTTTTCAATTACTATTAAAGCAATGTAATCGTATTAAAAGGAAGAGCTAGTGGATGGAAAGGTGTCACAAAATTGTTGAACCACTTGCCACCACTCCCTTGTAAAGGATCCTAATCCTCATTCGGGAAATGGGTTTGGATTCAGTGGAAGACTTTCTTTTTCCTACGTAGTAAGAAGAAGAAGTAGGAGACAAGATAATTTCACAAAAAAGTTGGAGCCCACTGCGTCAGTTGATGGGCACTGAGCGTTAAAAGCGTGAAAAGAGACGTTAGCTTGGGTCGGGTTGAGTAAACGGAAAAGACTCTTTGAATGGGAGAAGCCTGTAAAGTTAGCTCAGTAATGAAGATGCATGTCTTCCATCCAGACTCTGTCTGACCTCAACTTTCTCTTTTGGCTCATCCTTCCAGGGAACAAAATGGTGCAAGTGCTAAAGCCAATGTAACCAAATTTTTACAAACTGCTTTTCTACTATGCAAGCTACAAATATATAAAAGTATGTATTCACTTTACAGACTCATCAGTAAGGGACTTGGAAGGTTTTGCGAACTTTTCTGTAGAGTTTTTTGTTTTTTGAGTGATGGATTAGCTTTCCACTTTCTGAGGAAGAGAATCGAAAAATAAGTATCTAAAATTGGGGATGCAATGAAGTCCTACATTTACAAAGATTGAATCCTATCGCCATTATCAATCTCTAGTACAAATAGTTCACTTTCAAAATAAGAATGAAAGCGGAACTAGGTATAAAAGTTAAAATGGTTTGAAATAAAATTCTATTTATTTCCTTGTGTAGGGTAACCTAACAAATTTACGTACATTCTGAATGAGTGTAAATTGAACTGATTTCCTGCATATAAACACAATCAAATTATTCGCACCATGGGGATCCTTCACGCCCCGTCGTTTTGATTCATTTAATTAACATGATTTAGGATTAGCTGGCTTTCTCCGTGTTTCGCCTGGCTGTCTTAACTTGTTTTACATGAGACGATTCATTAATGGAATTGTTTGTAAGTAGAGTGCAATGAAGTGCAGTGGTGCGACTTTCTTAGGCATAGCACTAAATCTAGATGATTCATCCTGGGTGGATTACTTTCTTGGATTACACGATTCGGTGTCTTTCTCCCAATTTTATTCAAATATGTAAATTTAAGTTTAAGTTGAAAATCCATTTTAAATGTACTACGTCAATGCATTGTTACAATAGTACAAAAGTTCTTAGACTCAGTCATTCTATGCAATTTTTTTCTTTGCCTAGATTTCATATACATACTGCTTTGAACTTCTTTACAGTTTTCGTTGGTGGTAGTTAGAACAGCGTCAAATTTGTTAAATGGGAGTTGCTAGCACGCACTTATCCATTTTATTCCTTTTTGTTTGATTAAAGTGAAGAGAAGTGGTTGCGCTTACACCGAACTAGACGAGATCATTTATGCTACGGAGTGGGAGAAAGTTAGTTTTTTAGATGGATTTTTGTTCAACTTGGTTTTGCAATGTGTCTTTGAGCCAATGATACGCTGAAGGACATAACTATTTTTGTCCTGTTCTGGGGTTAATGTGTTTTTAACTTTTTCATCAAATTGGCCAATAGTACCTAGTATATTACATGAAAGTGGAAAAAATATATTCCAGATTTGGGTAACAATTCTTTTCGCTGCTTATTCGTCGAGTGAGTGGGGTAGAATATGCTAGATTAGAGCAAAGGAATTTGGCACAAAAGTTTATTGGCGTTTTTTTGTGTGTAGCTGATTTGACGTTTAGTGATGCGTTCTGTTTCCCAATCGGAGGAAGCATGCATTTTTGCCAAGCATTTGATTGAGGTTAACAGGTTTTTCTGGTTGAATGAAATGACAGAGTAATTCCATTTTCACCCATCTATTCACTTGTAATATCTACGTAATGCTTACGTTACATAATAAATATAAGGACAGGAAACTGATTGGATGGAACTCACGAACAAAGGATTTTAATGGGTAACCAAACACTCCAAACTGGTAAAGGATTGCTGCTTGGTGGCAAGGGAAAGTGCGCATTTGTAGCGAAGTGGATTTTAGTGGATGCTGCCACCGGGCACATTTTATAGCCTGTGTTGGGGTTGATGTTAATAGAATCTATTCCTCATGAAGTGGATTATGACAAATCACGAAAGAGAGGTAAACAGCATTAATGACGAATTCCCTTATTATCCGTTTTCGTAAAAGGGAAGGAAGGAATGAACTAATGACTTTGGCTCATCTATCCATCTATCCGCCCAACCAAACTCTTCATCTCGTTCATTTCCTGGAAAATCCCAATCTCCTGATTGCTCTGTTGAAGTTGCTTCTTCATGGAGTGAGTGAGTAAACTGACGCGATCGTAAGTCACAACGCAACTAGGAAATTTTAACCATAAGCCTTTTGAGTGGTTTCATGCATTATCCATCACCTACACACGAATTTAACAAAGCAATAAACTTTAGCAGTAGGAAGACAATGCAACACCCACTACTCTGCTAGAATACGGAGCACAGTGCAGATGAAGGGCGTGAGAGTGGAAAGTTATCTGCAGAGGTGACAAAAAGAGCCTTCATTCAACCTGGTAAAAAATATGCTACGGTTCATACAAATACTATGAAAGAAAAATTGTTGGCTTCTTACATAAAAAGTATGACTCCTGCCTTTGTTTTTTTCAACCAACAAAATTCAACCTGAATAAAATTACTGGAGAAAACACAATAAACTCGGGAAAAAAGGATTTGTACATCATTTGGCTTTTAGTCATTTTGACAAAAGTCATGGACTAATAGACTTTCTTTTTGTTCCGTTTAAAAGAAAAAGAAAGGGTGACATGACACAATGACGTGATTGTTGACTGACCGTTGCCGTGAAGTGAGGGAGTGAAATGAAATGAAGGATGAAAGTGGAGTGAAAGACGTGAAGCTCTCTTGGGAAGGGCACATCACCATCACACTGGCTCTGTTGTAATAAAAAAAGAAAAAAAGTAGTGATAAATTTACGTGTTATAATATAACATAACCCACCACATGGTACCAGTGGCCTTGTGTCTCTGTGAATTTTAAACATGAAAGTAGTAGAATGCAAAATGTTGGTTGTCTGCTTTGGCATAATTTATAGGGTTTAAGTATGGAAGTGACTGATTAGAGTAGTTTCAATAGTAGAGGTAGTAAGCATTTTAGGTGGACATTATTAAAATTGGTCAATTTCCAGCAATTTTCGAAGACAACAAGATTTCTATGCAATAAACCAGTGTCCAGCATTGTTGAGGATTGGTGGGTTTGGCTAGTTCTTACGAATGGCTGAGAGCGAAATTCTGTGAACGTGCGAAGTGACAAGATTGTCAGCAGTTTAAATAAGGTGCGAACATTTTTGTATTGAAACACATTTTATTGCTTACTGGAGACTCTGAGAAGACATAGGATTCATTGATACCATAAGAATGTCACTACTGGATGGCTATCTTGTCTGCGTTCCTTTTTAGCGTCAAATTATTTCAGTTATAGAAACGTTGTACCGAATGAAAAATGGTCAAAGGATCGGCACATGACAATGGTCTGTTCTGGGATAAAAATTCAAAGTAGACTTGTGCAACATGTAATTTGCTTTTTTCGCCGTCCAGCATGCATGACACTTACTTTTAGACTACATGTGGGGTTTAGTGAATGTGCTGAAATCTCAGATTGGAAAGTCTGAAGCTTAAGACCCACCCAGGTGTCACTTTCCTTTGCTCTTGTGAACTGAAAAAGAAAATTGAAGGTGAGTGTTTGGGATTGAGCCAGTGAATCATACTCGTAAGAAGTGAATGCAGAGAATAGGGTGGATAAAAGTAATAATAAAGAATGGGAAGACCGATTGGATCAGATTCACTTGTCCACTCCTCTTTGTCGCCTCGGAATCTAATTCCAAGTAAGGCAAGAAGAAGAAGGATGGATTTTTCCTGATTTCCTTCCATTATTATTGTTCTTTCACTAGCACCCACTTCCTCTGCATTGATCTTTACTCTTTCTTCTTGATCTGCAGTGAAAATAAAGAAGTGGACAAGAGGAAAATTCTACAAGAGTAAAGTCCTCCAGACTAGACCAGGGCAGTAAAGTCTGCTCGGTATAGTTGCATGATTACATAAACTCAAACCCAACAAAGCAAATAGTACAAAGCTGGAACATGCATTTACCAGTTTTTGCAGAATCCTCTTACGTAACCAAGAACCAGCTTGGTTGCTTGGTTAGACCATGCACGTTGAGCAATGTAAATTGAAGCGAATTTTCATTTAGCCTTCCACCCACCCAGTCCAGAGGTATTTTTCTCATTTTCATTATCCACTATGGTCATGGCAGTTGTTAGTTGCCCTCATCGTTTCTTGTCTTGAATTCGTAATTTGAGCAGGCCAAGTTTGTTATTTTATTGGTGGAATTCTTTATATTTCAAAGGATTACTAGAGCAGAGTCCACATTAAAGTTCCATTCATACACTTACTCCACGCGCAAAGCAACCGCCCAAGTGCACAAGATTGGTCCTTTTCGGCTATTTTCTTCTCTTTTTTCTATCTCAAACCAGTTTCATTTTAATCCTGAGTAGTAACCTACCAGTTGAAGCCATTGCAGCACTGGCTATGTCCTGTTGTACAGTAATATATGATGACAAGGCATATCTCTTGCTGTCTGGGGGAAAAATCTCCACAGTCAAACTACTATTTGAATTTGAAGTAGCACAAACAGATAAAACAAGTACAAGAGAAAGATACATCTACAAAATTATATACATGCAACGAGCTCAAAATATTCCTTTCTCTAAAGCCCTGACAGTTCTTGGCCCTACTTATAAACTGGATATAATTAAATTTGCAAAAAACTCGTGCTCCTCCAACAACGATAGCAGGAACAGAGTACACTGCAATTATATTTCTTGTGCAATATCACCACGTAGAAATGGTTTTTACGTGACGTCTGAAAGTGAAGATTGAATGACACAAGTTGATGGGCATGGGATTGGGTTCTAAAAAGGAGTCTGAGAACAACTCACTCCCTCTTGGTTCTGACTTTCTCTTTGAAGACAAGAAAAAGTAAAAGGACTACTAGAAAAAGAAACAAACGCTTTGACAGACTATGAATGTATGTTTCAGCTTCGTTGCGGACGATTGGTTTAACACCACTTTTCCCGTTGTACATTGTTGTGGCAGCAAAAGAGATATTATATAAGCTTCAATCCAACTCAACTTTATCTCAACTCTTCTTTTTGAGCTGACTTTCTTCCCTCGTATCACATCACATACAACCTTTGTTCTTATAGCTCCATCTTCAACTTGACTTGAGTGAAGGGAAGGAAAAAGAGATGAAGAAGGGAAAGAAACGTGTAACTTGGAGAAAGCTCTGGCTGCGCTGGTGGTCTTTATATTCCAAGTTGCAGTCAAATTGAAAATTTTGCCAGTATTGAAACATTTGTTCTTTTTGAAATACCGAAAAATGGGCTGAATAAATATTCTGCCTTACTGCAATAAAAGTGCAAAATTTATTCAAACCCTTGCAAAACTTTAGTTGTGAGACCACAGGGTTTTATGGCGCAGCAATTTATTCAAGACTTGAAATCTGACCCTATAAAGAAGAGTGTGGAAGATATTGATTTTATCCGTCTGCTGATTGATCCTTGTGTCACAGGCACCATTATTATTTCCTCTGCTCTTGATGCAGGATCAAATTCACTCACCTTGTCATCTTGGTCTCAGTTCAGCCCCTTATTTTACCTTCTCGTCCTCCTACACTCTTTGTTCCATGGAATCCATTTGTTCAAACTTCGAATCTTGGAGCTTTTACGATATTTTCACCTTGTCATCTTGGTCTCAGTTCAGCCCCTTATTTTACCTTCTCGTCCTCCTACACTCTTTGTTCCATGGAATCCATTTGTTCAAACTTCGAATCTTGAAGCTTTTACGATATTTCTGAGTTGCAGTGCTTTATTTGACTTGTGGCTGAATGATGGAAAGTAAGATTTATTGTGGATTGGATGTATTATCTATGGCACGAGTATGTGACAATAACCGAAATGCGACAAGGAGACAGGGAATGGTGATATTGGTTCGTTTATTTCCAATTTGGTAGAACAATGTGGACATGCCTGGATAGAAGATTGGTTTATGATTACATTATTTTGTTTTTTGTGAAGTCTGATTATAGCACTTAAGCACGTGTTGGACTCGTATTGGCTTTTGTTAAGCATGTGAATTTATTTGTTGTGCAATTCGTCAAATATGGCTGAAATCAGTTTCAAAACGGCTAGGGAATGAAAAAGTAAAATTCAAAAATTTTGGAAACCCACAATTTAGCAGAGGAAACAAATCTTAGATCATCCAAGAGGAGTTTTAATTCAGTATCCTGATGTTACTTTTTATCGCTGTTCTGACGAAATTTGTATGAAATTACCTCATAAAAGAAGGGTTGTTTTAGTAAATCGATAACGCATTTACAACTTCGTTTGACAGAAGTCGCATTACCAGATAAGGTTCTGTAGAGCAAAGGGAGACTATATCAAGCTTTGTCTATTTTTTGTGTTACATTTCTAACTTTTGGGGTGATACATAATTTAGTTTCAATTGCGTAGCCTTCATTTTTTACAGTGTCAAATTTTTCGAAATTAACCACAGGTATTTACCTACATAATTACAATCTTCAGCATATTGGTTATTGTGGCAATTGCGCAACAAAACGTATTGCGCTATAACATAATCTGGATCTTTAAATTATTTGAAGGTGTTGGTTGGGTAGCAATTGAGCTGAAAAAAGAATGCCGATTTTCACAAGCTAAGTTAACTCTCTGCGACGATTTAGTTCATAATTTGATAATTTTATTCCAAATGAGTCATTTGAAATGACTGCATGGTGTGTGTGGCATAATAATGAACCTGTCATGTAATGCAATAGCTGCCTTGAAAAGAATTCGTATAACAATAATGAGAAACCCATCTACGAACAACGCGTCAACCCAAAACTGCCAAACTTTGTCTGAAATTCCATTTTAAAAACCCATTTGCGTCTCATTAACTGCATTTCTAATGAGTTGACTCCTCATTTTTCACCCGCATGTCGGCAAATTGATGGCAAAATGCTGGGAAAGTAGAATGCCACATAATGAAAGCGATAGAAAAAGAATGAAATTTGCATAATAAAAAGTGACGGAAGGAAACTTTAAGCCAACTCCTCCGCAAGTTTTTTCTCTTGCAAACCAAATTCTAACCCCGAAGTCAACTTATCGTCTCAAACAGTTATGAGCGAAGGGCTTGAATTTTACTCAAATCTTGGTTGACTTTTTTTCAAATGACACCTTCTGGAAGAAGAAACTGCTTCTGGTCTGCCTCAAGTTTTCCATCTCACCAGATAATTTCCAGAAAAATCTCTTTCGTTATTTGCTGGGTTGGCAAAGTACGTGTATTCCCCACATCAATGAAATATCTGATGAGGTGGAAAAAACCATTTGAAAATACTAAACGGAGCAGTTCGACAAATTACATTTATATATAAATGCGTTTCAGATTTCATCAAAATACATATGTGTCTTCTTACACACATTATTCTGATTATGTTACAGAAATTCAATTCACATTTCCCATTTTCATGAAGTATTTCTTGATTTCAATTTCAGGCCGAGATTTGGAGCGTCTTTATTGCAATTTTGCGGAAAAGTGTGAGGAATCTACAAGCTTGTACTGAGGTTGGATTGATTGAGCACATTTTACATCGGCTGCCCCATGCCGAACCAGTGGTTGCAGGTAAGAAAACAAGTCAATCGCTTTATCAATTTATTACTCGTTTCTAGGTTTTCGATGAATACGCCAAATGACTAAAACCTTCAAAAATTAGTGGTTATTAGCCACCCATAAAACAAATAATGTCTATGACATAGGTTGCGTTAATATATACTAAAGGTCTCCAACTATTGATTTCATTTTTATAATATAAAGTTATATAAAATAAAATCTATATAATTTGTTCTTGCAATTGGGCAAATTTCTTTCTTGTCCACCCCCAGCAGCCTTTCCCTGAAACCCTCTACCTATGAACGTAATAATACAAAAAATGTAATTCCACATATAAAGGAAGATTTGAAATGACTCGTGTTTCCGATTTCACTGACACGGCAAAAGAAAAGAAGCCAAATTTGGATATATATCCACCAGTAATAGTCTATTGACAGTAGGCCATCGATAGGGTTAGGAAAGTTTTAGTATAGTGATATGGAATGCACCATCAAGCGTAAGTATGCATCGGGTTCAATGGAGGATTACGTGAAGGGATGTGATGGTCGTTTTGATCCTGAAAAAAAGGAAGCAGATCAAAGCTGAAAACTGTACAGGCTCCCATTATAATTTTCTGATGGAATCGATACCAGCAGTCATTTTTTATTGCTTCTCTTACTCCTGTTAGCAATACGATTCTCTTCTCCTTCACTTGTACTTGTGTACGGACAAATTTTTGTATTAAAAATTTAATGGCATCTTGGATTTTCCTTGGTAGTCTACAAAGTCATTTCTCCTTGTGGTTAGAGGAGAACGTGTACGCAGCCAGATTTTGTGGATTTGATTTTATTAGGTTATCGATACCCTGTCATTACTCGACATGTAGGTTTTTTTCATTGTTTATTTTTATAATGGGTGTTTTTTTGTTGATTAAGGATCAATTTTGTCCAGATTATTTTTGTGCTTTATTAATTTTGTTAAACTAGTCAGGTTTTTTGTGGTTGTGTGCAACACTTCTGTAAATATTGCTGGTAAACTTGATCATGTCAATTTATGGACTCATTTTATTTTCTTCATTTCTGAAGGAACAACAAGACAAGCGCAAAAAGATCATCCAACTGACTGACGCAGAAGACAATTAGTAAAACAGAACACGATCTCCTGGAGGCAGTTGAACAGATTCCTCATTCATTTGCAACAATCTTGAGTTTTCTCCAAAGACGGAGCAAATCTCGTAGTGACAATTTGTTTCCAGGGCCATTACCATTGTAGGAGCGTGAGACGAACTGTAGTTTCCAAACTGGGAGAATAAGACGCAGCTGACTTGCATGTCGCAGTGGGCTGATTTTCCGGAAATGCCTCCAAGAAACTAAACTGCAGAGAAAGATTTACCGGTGAAAATTTCCTAATTCCAAAGAGATATAAAGNTGCCTCCAAGAAACTAAACTGCAGAGAAAGATTTACCGGTGAAAATTTCCTAATTCCAAGGAGATATAAAGGATTGAGGGGATAATGAGTGGAGACTCAAGACGAAACTCATCTCGGCATGTCCTGAATTGATTTCCTTGCCAGTTACTCCTGGATTAGAATTCTAATTTGTTGTTCTTCCATTTTTCTCTGGTTTGAAATAAAACAGCCAAAGCACCGTCCCTTTTATATACTCACGCGCTTATTGTAATTCAGATCACTTCCCTTCGTTCCATCTCCTGCTAGGCGTAACTCAATTCTTCACAAGTTACAATGTTGCAGTCAATCCACTCACAACTGTCCGGATGGGGTTGCCAAAAGTTAACTTTGATATTTTGTCAGATAATGGCTTAACCAACTCAATGTAGTTAATTGTTCTTCACAAGTTACAATGTTGCAGTCAATCCACTCACAACTGTCCGGATGGGGTTGCCAAAAGTTAACTTTGATATTTTGTCAGATAATGGCTTAACCGACTCCATGTAGTAAATTCGAGTTTATTTCAGTTGAAGTTAAAGGCATTTAATTATAGAATTATTTACCTAACGGATGAATTTGACTAGAGAAGAAAAGTTAAAATTATGTAAATGACGAGTATTTTCAAGCTGAACACACCGAGATAAGTGTAATCAAGTTAAAGAGATAAATATAAAGTTGAGGAGATTAACTATTATTAATCAGTTGACCGTACGGATGCGTTGTTGAAGAAAGTAATTCGGCATCCCAAAATAATAATACAAGATTAACAATGAATTGATGAATGATGCTGTTACTAGACTGCAAATTATTTTAATCTTCTACTTTACTCAGACATGGACAAACTTAATTAAGCGAGACCTTCATTTCTCTGAAGTTTTAGAAGGCTCAAATCGTAATTTGATGGAAAATAAATATTTAAAACATTGCACAGCACAGCACTAGTTTTCCACCATTGTAGCGTTCTAGTCTCATGGTTTTTGCATTAGAGAAACAATTTCTTGGTTAATGACAAATCATGGGAAAGTTTAACATGAACCAAAGAAAATGAATATTATTCTCTACAAAAAAAAGGTTTTGGAGCTGAGGATTGTAACTTTCTTACCAAGCTGTGCCAGAGCCATGATCATAAGTTGATGAATTTTACCATTTCCGTCTTTCATCCTTTCGTCGTACCAAAGCCAGACTGATATACGACAAACTTCTTCCGTCAAAAATATTTTTCTTGTAGACATTCCCCCAATTGCTTCCGCCAGTCGTGTCCAGAAGCCTACAAAGTAAACTAGTCGACTTTCACTTGTCGTTATATGAATACCAAGAAATTCTTCTTTCCTGTCTGGAACAAAGAGTTGGAAGATTACCATTATTCCAAAGTCTTACAGCCGTTTTTTTGACAAATGTCGTTAGTCTGATGATCCACTTTATGGCGGTGTGTTTTTTTAGTTAAGCGAGGTTTTGACAACGAATTTGGTTTTGTACAAATTTGTTCCTAATGCCTACCAAAATTACCACATTAATCAACCGACGCTGTTTAATATGCCATAAATTTGTTGTAAGCTTTATGGATATTGTTGTTTTTCATGATATAAATGACCCAAATTACAAATATTTCTAGAAAATTTCTGCTACATTAAGTGTGGGTCAATCTAGGTACGTTCCAGAAAATAGTACGCCAACAGTTCTGTGGGTTTTGACATGCATTTACTACACTCATTCCCTTCCGGCTTGTATTGAATAATTTTCCTTTACTACATTTTTAGTCAATGTGCTTATTTATTTACTGCTTTCTTAATGTTGTTACCACTCAATTAATTTTCTAAAATTAATGGTGATCATTAAACCGTTGATGGATGCATTCATTGTGACACATTGATCAGAAAATGTTCCAAAAACACAATTATTTTCGCATTTGTATTGGATTGGCGTTGGTGTGAGATATCTGGACAAAAAGAAACAACATGAAAAGGATTCTAAAGACTTTTTGTTTTGTTGACAGACTTACTGATTGAAATGCTGGGCGTGTTGGCGAGCTACAGTATAACCGTCAAGGAGCTCAAACTTCTCTTTGGGTCCATGAAGACCGTGAGTGGCCGATGGGTAAGTGTTTACTTTAACACCACTTCATGATCACGTATCCATCTATATAGATTACTTGCTCCCTCTTCGCATTCCCTTCCTAATTAACTTGATCTTTCTCCCCATCAAGTTTCTTAACTTAAAAAACTTTACGTGCTTTTACTTTAACACCACTTCATGATCACGTATCCATCTATATAGATTACTTGCTCCCTCTTCGCATTCCCTTCCTAATTAACTTGATCTTTCTCCCCATCAAGTTTCTTAACTTAAACTTTACGTGCTTTTTTTAAGAAACTTGGTCATTCATAATTTTATAATCCTACCAGTAGAAACTTCATAGATTTAAGAAAACAATCCTAATCCTAGAAGTGGCCTGTGAACAAGTTTTTAGAGCTTCTTTAGAAGTTTGGGATGACTCGTGCATATTATTTTATGTGAGCAATACCTGAGTCAAGGATTTATAGAGGCAAGTGCGCATTCAGGACCCCATTGCTCTGTTTGGTGAGGCCCTTAAGTGAGAATGAATGAGCATCGACGAAGGCATAGATGCAGTGTGTGCAGTATTAAAATTGAGGGAACTATACTTACGATGGTTGAAGGAACAAAGAAGTGAAGCATAAGTTGTCTCCAGAAAGTTACTGAGCTTTGCCGTGTACTAACTAACAGTCAGTTTCCAAAAGTTGTCATGAATAACCAACCAAGACGGTGGCTGATTAATGCATAATTACTTTCTGCCTTAATTAGGATTTGGTGTTCACTTCTAATTAAAACAGACTTCATCTGCTTGCTCCGATCTTAGGAAAACTTTCACTAGGGATTTTGAAAGCCAGAGAGAGCGAGAGGTAACACATAAACCATATCTCTGGCAGTTAGGCCAGCTAGCTTATGTCTTCTAAATACATGGGACTAGCCCGGTATATAAAACTAGACTTCGTCTGGTCCTTGGGGAAAGTTGGCTGGGTTTGGTTTGGGTCCCGGTCGGTGTTCGTTCCAATTAAATGTCCCACTTACTCCGTCTTGCATTATCTTCCTCTCACAGATAGATCCAGTTCAATGTGCCTACTTCCTTATCTGTGCAAGGATTGTCGCGTAAAACCTCAGACAGAGTAAACCCTATGCTATCAGTGTGATCTTTGTTTTTTATTAGGTATAATCCAAACTTTGTTGATGTTGGTTACAACTGTTTAAGTATTCTAACATGGGAATTACACAAAATGTTGTGAGTTAAGATTTAATGAATAATCAGATTATTCAATGAACCAAAATTTAGGCAATCATCTTATTTGTGCTAAGATGACACTCGTAATTTGTACTTACTTATTAGGGTTTATGATTTCAGTAAATAAATTCCTCGACTTCAAATTAGCTCTTAATTTTAATTATGGAGTGCCAACTGTCCAAAGCAACGCCTAGCCAAAGTCTACTCCCAGACATTAGTGCAGCAGGTGTAGAATTGTAAAAAAGTGGGAGTTGATGGTGGAAATCAGTGTGGTTTTTTAAGATGGCTTGGATGGGGAATGAAAACGTCAAGAGAAAGTTTTTGAGGGTCCTAGCTAGCTTTCTTTTGCTCCTTGGACTTCCCCTCCTTGTTGCAAAAGATTTCCTTGTTCCCGAGTACAAAACTTTCCTTGTTTTCTCCCCCGGAGACGGCGAGGTTTAACAGAAATCAGGGCATTTGTTAATTTTCTAGCTGGCTTTATCCAACGGGAGAACAAAAACGTTGTGGACTTTAATTACTGTTAGTGCCAATCAAACTTTTTTGTTTCCACTGCTCTGGTATGGAACATACTTCCACCACTTCTAGAACTAAATTCTATATTTTGTCGTCCATTTTGATTATAACACCAAATCCTATGTAATCAGCAACTGACTGCTTAAATGTTTTTATTTCGTAACTTTTTCATCTACGTTAATGCCTTGAACTGGATGGGAGGGCTGCGTGTCATACATCCTTTTGCGTGTAGATTTTATAATTTCTAACTAAATGGCTCAACGAATTGAGAACCTTGTAAGAAGAATTTGCCGCATAACACCAAATCTCAGCATATTAATAACAATGACAATCTCAACAAATTTTGCAGATATTCACAAATTATAAACTAAAGTGTTTCCTTTTCGCAAGCAGTTGTCAATTTTGAACTGTGAATGTTGTCTAGGCTAAGTTTCAGAGTTGGAAATGGATTAGACTGAACGGATTTGGAAAATTTTGCATTGTCCCGTTACGCTTTTGGTTTATCGTGTCAGAACAATATCAACTGATTATTCTGAACAGTTTCCTCTTGGTGCTGTAAGTACTGCGTTTTGTTGTATTTTACTTCGACGGATAGAACTCCTCGTGGTGTGGTGGATCTCATTACAGTTTGGTATAAATGAAGAGTTGTTAATGCAAAACGCATGAGAGGCTTCCTTGGAGTAAACCCTTTTAGCTGCAACTACGAGTATCATATTATTATGAAGTGAAGCAGAGCAAAGGAGTAGAAAGAGAGAAAATCCACTATTTCGTATATTCAGGCGGAGCATTAAGTTGTCAGTTTGTGGAGCAGTAAAAATGATCAATGACGACTTGTTATTGAGGGAATGGTAGAATATTTTAGCAGCTAACGTCCTTTTCCTGCTGATCTATATCTGAGCAAAGCGGTTTAAGCGCTTCGTTTTGTGATACCGGATACCACCGGGAAGCGTTTATTTGCAACGTTCTCCTGAAAAATTGTTAAACTTGGTAGGAAGGCATTTTTTCATGGCCAAGCATTTTAAAGCTCTGCATCCATCATTCTCAATTTTACTCGTTTCCGTATCTTCCGGAGAGCACGCAGGCAAAAACGGCCTTCTTTATTGAACGAGGGCAGAGGGCTAACGTATTTAACCACGATGTAGCCACAGTACCCAAACAACCAAGGATCAAATCCAATGCTAAGAAAGAAAGGTGACTTTGAGAAATAAATTGATTGCTTTATTACATTTTTCTACTCTCAGTTTCTTTATCCAATTTTAGTACTCTAATGATTTCTACATTGACATATTTTAGATCTTTCAAGCATAAAGTGCATATCATACATATAAGGCATATGACTACAGGTTTGCCTTTTGATATATTTTATTCAGATCCTTATACTATTAAGCTCTACATCTCTTTGGGTAGCTGCAACGTTACCGACGTGTATTAGATAACTTTGTTTTTTGTAGAACAAAAATTTCCCAGTTGTTGAAGATGGATCTTGCAGATTACTCCTTTCTCAAACCTCAAAATTTTTGTTTAATAAATTGTCGGGGGTGAAATTAGACACACTAAAACAAGGCAAGTTTTGTGAGATTTACATTCGATATTATGGTTTTGCATAGTGTAGGGTATGCTATTTCTCATACCACAATTTATTAACACATTCATGCAAATTTCAACTTAAATATTCTCCTACCCTTTAGTCTTACCCACATCTGATTCCCACAATCGTTCTATTCAATGTATAAAAAACCTGGAGACAATTTTTCTTGCATATTCCAATCTTGCTTGCAGTCACAAAAAGGCTGAGTTTCCATTTGCACTCTGGCTGGAGTCAGCAGTCATATGCAAAGTAATAATCATCAATTTAGGCTTTATACAACTTTTGACTTTGAAAGTTATTGGAACGATTGAAGTTTTGAAGTTGGATGGAATTACTGTGTATACCAGGAAAGTGAAATTGAAGCCATTGAGGTTGCTTTTGGCTGTATTAACCATGAGCATGTAGGCGGAGGAGGACTAAGGTTGGTGATATAGGTTTTATACGTTTGGCTGAGAAAGGGAAATTTGACTAATAGGTGGCTTTCTATCTGTTCCCTCCATCATAAAGAGATTTGCATGAATCGAATAAATTGAACTTTTGAACTTGTGTGAGCTACAGATAGATAAAGCCCACCACCCACCCTACCGGCTTGCTTATCGGAATCCAATGCGAGAATAGCTCTCCTGACAGTATTTAGAATTGGAGTAAAAGAATTTTTATTGAGTGGAAGCAGTTTCTCTCTCAAAGATGTGCCACACTTGAACAAACTATCTTCTTCTGTGAAATAAGAGAGTGGTACTGGTGTGTGTCTGCTTTTTGGGAAAGCCTCCAAGCAAGCCTTTGAAAATAGATGCCTTTCCTCTAGGCTCAACTTTATATTTTTGTTAACTCTTATTTCCATCTGAGTCAATTGACGATGTGCTTTCTTCTTTGAGCAATTCTTTCCTCTGAACTTTTGTTTGGAGTAAGTCCATCCATTTTCGCTTTAAACTTTTTACTTTAATTTCTGAATTGATTTTAAAAGGCTCGGGTTCAAATTAAATTTTATGTGTATATTACCACAGCCAATATCAATCAATGTGACTCTCAGTACTGGTGCATACGCAAATGTTTGGGTCGTCATTTTCAGTGAAAGTCTGAATGTTTGCAACTTTTCCAACACTTGATCAAACAACAAATTTATTTCTATCTAAAATGAGCTATAAATGAGATTTCTTTCTCTGGCGAATTAGATGGTTAGCTGAATTTGATTGAATTAGAGACAGGATAGCCAGTCTCGCTCCGGGTTGCCGAGCAAAAATAATAATCGGATCAAAACAGCAAGAACTTAATTAATAGACCTAACGATACACTACTGGGGGAATTTCAATTTTGTGTTGTTGTTTGCAGAAGTAGTGAAATTTCCACGGAATTCCAACCTTCTCAGAATGAGGGATTGAAGTAGAAAGTGCTTTGCTTACGACTTGTTCACAGTGCCCAAATAATTTCCATCTTAGATATTGAAAGGAAATAAAAGGAATGTTTTCTCTTTTTGCAGCCACGACACTCTGCCAAACTATTGAGTGTCCTCCGTCAAATGCCACAAAGAACGGGACCTGACGTGTTCTTCAGCTTCCCCGGAAAGAAAGGCTCGGTAAGAGGGACATTGATTGTGTTTATGGCTCCATAAACTGAGTGTGGCTTTGCTAGCTGACTGACTTTCTTTGTTCAATTACTCCTTCCTTGCTTCGTACTGGTTGAATAATGTCCAAAAGCCAAAAGTTGAGTAACATCAACATAACATTCCCTTTCCCTGAACAAATAAAATTCACAGTAAATTTCTAGAAAGAAATAAGAATTTCAACATCAAACGTAAGATTTCAGAATAATTTCTCAATGTTGTACAAGGCCACTTAAAGGACTGAGAGTTAATCCATTTCTACCGTCTCGTTTAGTTATGCAGGCTTTTTTTGTCCTTGAGCTGAGAATTCCACTCACAGCATAATAGCGACAACTCGGATCGGAGACGAGTAAAAAGAAATCTTGTCAGATTTTGAAGTCGTTACGAGAAATTCTTTTTCTTTTTTCATTCCTATTCTTATTTCCTCATGTTTGATTCAGAATTCAAGTACAGTTCTTGACTTGACACGAGACACACACATGGCCTTATTTTTCCTTTAATGTCACGTAACCAGATTCGTGCTCATGTTCTGTTTTTATGTGAAACAAGCCACGCTCCATTTTCCACGAGATTTTTTTCCCTATTATTTGAAAAGACGTCCATGTCAGAGAAGACATTATTATGCGACCTGTATAGTTTGAGATCCATGTCGGTGTGGTACCTACAGTGCTACCCGGGCTACATCCATTTTCAACCACTCACGGGTAGAACCACCATCAACCAGTCTGTGGTGCGGTGGGGTCTCTACTCTTTTACAAATTCATGCTCAAAATACACTTTGCAAAAGAAAGGGAAAGGTGGGTAAGCTTTCTTTGGAGGATCTGATGTCACCAAACCCACAGAGTCGCTCCTGTCTCCTCTGATTTGTTTCCATCCCATAAAATGTGGGGCCGTTGCCAAAATATCGTGCAAGGAGCGAAGCATTGTGTCGTTTCATGTCATGTCTTTGATTGTTTGCTAAATAGATCTAATTTAAAAGGGATATCAGATGGGCACGGGATGTTGAATAAGTTTTTTTTTATTTTACAGGCCGTCCTGCTTCCTCCCTTGGCCCGGTGGCCGTATGAAAATGGCTTCACATTCATGACATGGTTCCGTCTTGATCCCATCAACTCCGTCAATATTGAACGAGAAAAGCCCTATCTCTACTGGTAAGTTGTTAGATACCTCCATCCGTTCCGCATCAGCAAAGGGCCAAGTTTAAAGTGATTTCTTTGTATTTTGCACTTTGTTTCGAGACTTCGGGGTCCGGTGTGCCTTGCATATATATGTAATGTGTTTAAATATAAGTATGGCTACACTTGGTAGGATACACAAATTTTAGTTGTGGAATACGAGAAGTTGTGAGTTATTTCTTGCAAGTGTCTTGTTTTGGGTTTGTACTCACATTAAAAGAGCCTCTTTCGTAAGAGTTTTTTTAATTTATACATTTTCATAAAATTTAAAAACGAAAAGTATTGGATACCAGGACAGATACGTAGCTACTTAAGAATTTATAAAAGTTGGAAAACAAAGTATCCTGCCATCCTGTGACCACATTGTTTGTAAACATTCCTTCTGCAACACATCGGTGAAAATGCAAGTCTTCCATCGGTGTAAAACACCCTTAAACTTACTTAGGTTGAGAGAATGTATGCCCAATCTCTTCTTACATTGAACTTAGTCTCAGGGCTGCTGGTTGTTGAAGAGAGAGAAAGTATAAAACTTTTCTTTTACTCCATTAACCATTTGCATAGATATTGACAGCATTGGATATTGGTTTCTCTCGGCTGGAAAAATGATGAAAAATCTCAGCTTTCCTTTCCACACACTCTCACTGCATTGGAAAAGTGTTCTGCTTTCTCCCCTGAACAGAAGGAAGGAGTTTTGAGACTTTGTGTAGAAATAAATAAATTCCATCCCCTGCAAAGAAAGTTGTCTAGTACAGATAGACTTTAGTAGTAAAATAGTATCCAAGTAAAAGCCTCAAGTCCGCCAACAGAACATAATAACTTTGCCAGCTTGGTCTGCATAGCCGAGATGTTTCCTGGTTCTCTTTTCTCGCCAATTTAATTCAAGACCATTACGGGCTTAATGATTCGTAATATATTCTCAGCATCAAATTAAATTACATTTCCCCTTTTTTTATTATACACTTTTAAACTGAATCCTCTATTTCACTTGGGGTGAAATAAATGCATTCACTCGCAATAATAAAGAATGGGGTTGGTTGGCCATGTTTTCAACTCCCGGACAGACCTACGATGTATTTCTTTTGTAAGAAAACCGTTTAACCCTGACTTGCATAGTTTGAATAAAGTTCAAGCTCAGTTTTGCAATAAATTAGTTTTCCATGACCAACCATTTCTCACCATCTTTGTATTTTACAACTATTGCGACAGTTCAGAAAACACTTCAATGTGGGTCACAAATCTGAGCATAAAATATGAAAATTGCAAAATCACATGGTAATAAATAATATTTTCTTTCCTTGCAGCTTCAAAACCAGTAAGGGTGTGGGCTACTCGGCCCATTTTGTGGGAAATTGTTTGGTGCTCACGTCCATGAAGGTGAAAGGCAAGGGATTCCAGCACTGTGTCAAATATGAATTCCAGCCCAGAAAGGTAACCGCTTTTAATTTACACCATTAACCGAATGAATACTTGGCTACTTTTGTTATTGTACGTTTTTCATTAAAAGTTTGAAATAGACTGATGTACTTTAGTTACATATATACAGCAAATTTACTCGCTCATTACTTGTATTCTCGCTGGATTACAGCTTATTTCGCACATATTTTTTCTAACCATCATCATTTTCCCCGTTGGTGATTGTAGGAGGTTGGAAAAAAATAAATGAAATAAAGCAAAGGTGGGCGAACAGTGAAGAAAATGAGATTAAGTGGGCCATGTTATTAAAGTGGATGTCATTTAAGTAATGTTGATCTTTCCTGTTCTTTACAGTGGTACATGATCTGCATCGTCTACATCTACAACCGTTGGACAAAAAATGAGATAAAGTGCTTCGTGAACTGCCAACTGGCTTCTTCCACAGAAATGTCCTGGTTCGTCAATGTGAATGAGGTAACATGTTAGTTTACTTTTCATTACTTCAGGTATTTTTCATCCTTTGACTCATCAAAAAATTTCTAGTCCACTTCCCCAAGCTAGCTAACCAACGCAGTAAAATGATGCTGTTGCCCGTTTCGTACTTTCTCCCTTCTTGATACCATATTATTTTGCATCTATACTTGTTACTGAACTAAAACACTCGTCCTGTCCTTAGCTCGTATAGTTCCTTCTTAAATGATAGCCAACATTTATTGCTCCCTCAAGCTCATCTTTCTGCCTGCCTGCCATGCCATCCTTTCACTTTATCATCTTTAAGTGTAACAACGTTTTCAACGCCGTCTTCATTCTTTTTCTGTGTTTAACGGCGGAGCACGGCAAAAATGTAAACGACTTGAGAAAACTCTGGCCACATTCATCCTGTCTGCTACAATAATAATAACAGAGACAGGATGAAAGGATGGGAGTCTTCAATAAAGTCCTTGCCCATTCCAGAGGGCATGATACTGTAATATGCAATTTTGAATGTACTTGATTACTATACATACACAGTTCGCTGGAGTAATCGTTTTATATACTGCCAGACTTTTTTAAATTTTGTAATTCATTTTCTGTCATGAGGAAAAATCCACATGGACAAGAATAAATAAGCTTGTTTGTAATGAGTAATTCCCTCGTATAAAATTTTGGTTTTAAAAGAAGATGAAAGATGAGGGTGAAAGGGCTGAAATAATAATTCCTGTATACCCGAAGCAATTTTGTTTATAAAATTTTCCATCTCATTTTCCTCAGTGGCAGAGTAAAATACTGTGGATTAATCTTCTTTTTTCTTTGCTTAATAATAATAGGACGAAGGTTTTTGATACGAAGAAAGGTCGTGATGGGTGTTTGATGTTTGAGATGAGTTTTCACATGACTTTCATCACGTAGCTACTGTCATGTAATGCGAACTTTGTCTCACGGACACGACTAAAGATTCACGGCATGCCATAGTTTGTCATTTATAGATGGAACTCGGGACATGGGCATATGTGCATTTTTGTATTCTCAGGAGAAAGTATATTTACAATTTCCGATTGGAAGAAGCCTTTTTAGACTTTATAATTAAGACATGATCAATTTTTATTATGTTTTGGGTTTCGTTTTGATTTCATGTCAACAACAAGTTGTTGTGTTGCTGTACACCGTTTGTTAGTGATTGGTTAGCAATTTGTCCAATTGTATAGTAATTTAACGACTATGTGCTTTCTCCTTGTTAACATACTCAATCATTTACTTATTTAAGCTCCACGATCCTAAACACCCTTCACTTTCTAGGTTGCTCAGAGTGAAAGGCGGAATGATGGATGACATCAAGATTGTGTCATTTATAGATTCAAATTCAAATACGGTTTTCAATTTCCATACACAGAACATTTGCGCACTTTCACCATTAACAATTTGTCTGACTCTGACAATGAGTCCTGCAGTATGAATTAGTGCGGTTTATGGCTGATTATACTAATTCTCTGCCCTGTGGTTTTATTTTACAGCCATTTGACAAGTGCTATATTGGAGCAACGCCGGATTTGGATGAAGAACGAGTATTTTGTGGTCAAATGTCTGCTGTTTACCTGTTTGGCGAAGCTTTGACGCCACATCAGATTTGTGCTATGCATCGCCTCGGTCCAGGATATAAGGTTTGATTGACCTTTAATCTTAATGCAATTTTGACGCCAATATTTATTTAGTGTTTATTACTGATTTCTTATTCGTATATATTTTTGTTTTACAGAATCAGTTCAGGTTTGAAAACGAGTGCCACATGCAGCTTCCGGGTAAGGACCTGTAAAATCAAAATTTCATGAAACATGGATAAAACATTATATTAATTTGATATTGAACAGATAATCATCGCAGAGTATTGTACGACGGAAAACTTTCCTCCTCTTTAGTCTTCATGTACAACCCGGGTAAGATTTATATGCATGAAATATTATTGAAGTTCAAAGTTTATAAAATTCGCAGATTTATATATTTTTTAATTTGTTTTCCAGTTGCTACCGATAGCCAATTGTGTCTTCAGTCAGCTCCCAAAGGAAATATTTCTTATTTCGTCCATACACCTCATGCGCTCATGCTTCAGGTATTTTACTTAAGATCTAACTTTCTTCCAACAAAGCTACTGTGAATTCAAAATCTAAGCCTTTTTTGTTCCAAAATTTGTTCCAGGATGTCAAGGCTGTGATCACGCATTCCATTCACAGTACGCTCAACTCCATTGGAGGAATTCAAGTGCTGTTCCCTCTCTTCGCACAGTTGGACCTTCAACACGACGGTTCGGATAACAAAGATCCATCACTCTGGTACGTTTCCCTCACTTGCTTATCTGTCAACTCCTTCACCAAAAGTCATCTTTCAATCCTATTTATTCACATCAAGACTCCAAATACTTTTTCTCCACATAAATAATTTGTTTTCATAAATTTGGGATAAAAACCATTTTGACGAATGTGATGGTTCAAGTTACTTTTTATAAAGTAACACTTGTATGGAAATGCGTCGCGGAAGTGCTTCTTTCCTCTGGATCTCTATTGAATTGAATAGGAATCTCAAAACCAATTAATCATCTTCTGGGTGGGGTCTGTTCCACGGGGGGTAGGAGCTTCGATACCAACTTTTTCATAGGACTACATAAAAACTTACTACTTAATGTACTATAATATAATGCACAACTTGTGCCCGCAACCAAAGTTTACATGGTCTGCCATGTCTCTTTCGCCCCAAAGATTTCGATTTACTGAATGGGTATTCAATAAATAGTTTATCTCGCGAGTCTCATCCTCGATACAATTCACGAACCAACCAACTTTTGCAATCGTCTCTCTTCTCACAGATGGAAGAACTTTTCTATTAAAAGTATTCAATAGGAATCATCCTTGTGTGAATTCATCATTTTTTGTAAGACCTTTCCACATCCACTTGGCTAACCCTATAAAAGAAATAGTAATGCGGGATACAACCATGACACACTTTTTTATGATAGTTCACTTGTCATTATCCATTTACCATCGAGATGAAGGAAAAAACAGAAATCTGTCATTCTACTGCATTGCCAACTATATATTTATACTTATTTAAGGACTTCATTTGTTTTTGAGACGATGCTCGGAGTCTGGCTACTGTATTCCTGTCACACGAGCTTATTATAGAAACTACAAATTTAAATATGTTGCCTTGTTTGTTTGAGTATTGTGTTTTGCATTACTGATGGGATTGGTAACGAAATTTGCATCTGGATTTGGTTTACAGAGAATAAAGACGAAGTTTAAGAGTGGATACGTATGTGCTTGTATACATACATCTCCAGTTTGGAGATGTAGACTTTCCTGTGTTCCTCACTGGATTTGGTTAGTGGTTTGGCTGAGCTGAGCTGAGTTGAAGTAGATTTCATATGGGGCGTTAATATTACATTAAGATGTCACGATAAATCATCAACAATAATAGAATGGCAAATAGACTGAACATGGAGTAGCATGGGATAAGCAGCAGGGTTGGTCTCGTCTCTGGTTGGGTTCCTAGGAAATTTCCTCCACTTTCTTCCTTTCACCACGAACCAAATGTGGAGCAACTTCTTGTCCTTTATCCTCTATTCTGTAAACAGGATCGAGGGTCCTGGCACTTTCCCTTCTTCACTTAGATTCAGATGCATTCAATCCCTCTTGTCCGTCCCCATGCCATGCACTTTATTCAACAAGATAAGATTAGCAAAGGCTCGCGAAACAAAATGCCTTTCCCAAATCCTCTGCCTTGGCAAGTATCTGTCTGCCCTTGTTACAATCCAGAGAGTCAGACTGAGTTCTAAAATGGCAAAGAAAACCTTTGCGATGCGTTTTGTTTGAATCCGTATAGCGAACCTTTACTGTGTTACCATTATTTGGAGACGATTGTCAGTTGCGGGTAGTATGTGGTTATCGTTCGGGCTAAAGCAAAATATAAGTTTGGCGCAAGACTGGAATTTATTAATTTATTGCATTAGCCGATTGAAAATCGCACATATGTATACAATGAAAAAACAATGTTCAGGCCTCTTATTCAATTCAATCATTGTTAATAATTCTCGAATTTTCTTCCATAACACAACTTTGACATATAAATCTGCCAAAAAGAATTTTTCATTTTGGAGACAATTCTTGCCCTACTCAATTTTTTTGAATAACATGGACGGGCCAATTGTGTCTGCTAAAATTATGGAAATGAGCAACTCAGTTCTCTTCAAACATGAATTCGTAATGAATTCATTCCTAGTATGACAAGAAGATTGGAAAATATTTTAATGCCAGGCTTATGGCTGTGGAACAAGCCTTGTTTAAGCTCAGCTACAAAAAGCACTCAAATAAAGAGAGTGATTGTTAGCTTAATGGAATTGGTTTTAGTAAAGGATGAAGTATTCTGTAACTACTGTCCTGCAATGTTATATAAAGAAATCATAAACTCATCTTTACCTCGTCTTTTCACCTTTTCTCAAGCAAAGCAAAAGTATAATCCAAAAGACTGAAAAGTTTTAGATTCCTTTTTCAAGTTTAGAGAAAGAATGAAACCCTCTACTCAAAAATTTAAGAAGCATTCCCACCTTGCTAAATCATTAATGGCTGACTCTGTATCATGAACACCATTCAACCATCTTTTACCATAACAATCTGCCAGATCTGAAGTGAATTAATGTTTTATTTCTTCACAGTTCAAAATTGCTTGAATTCATCTGCGAACTCGTGGAGTCGTCGCCAACGGTGCAGCAGCATATGATACAAAATCGAGGGTTCCTAGTCATCAGCTACTTGCTACAAAAGGTATGGACAAATGAAGTGTTTCTTCATACCACGTGTACTATTTCAACATTTTTGCTCCCTATCCAGGCGTCCAGAGAGCATCTCACTATTCAAGTTTTGTCGTCTTTCCTACAACTCACGAAATTCCTGGTAATGATAATTCAAATAATACAGCTTTACTTTTATTCATGTTTCAATTCATATTAAATAACTGTATTAAATCGGATTCGAAGGTTACCTGCTGCCCAAATGCCAACAGTGAACTACTCCTTAAACAAGTAAGTTTCCATTCTACTGATGTGATTTGTAGCCGTTGAGAATCTTGCCCATTTTTCTCAATTTGACT